>PVIU01006638.1:0-28502 GCA_004026605.1 Ondatra zibethicus
TTTTATTTTATGTGTATGAGTGTTTTGCCTCCATATATGTATGTATAATATGTGTGTTCTTGGTATCCCCAGAGTCCAAAAGAGGACATCAGATTCTCTGGAACTGAAGTTGTAGGTGGTTGTGAATGACCATGTTGGTGCTGGGAATTGAACCTAGGTCCTTGGGAAGCGCAGTAATAGCTCCCCAAATAATCCTAGGGGGAATATTCTTTCTTCCTTTTTGTTTTAAAGATTTATTTATTATGTACACAGTGTTCTGTCTGCACATATGCCTGCATGCCAGAAGAGGGCACCAGATCTCATTAGAGGTGGTTGTGAGCCACCATGTGGACTCTTTCAGAGGTCCTGAGTTCAATTCCTAGCAACCACATGGTGGCTCACAACCATCTTTAATAGAGATTTAGTGCCCTCTTCTGGCATGGATGTATATATAATAAATAAATAAATCTTAAAAATAAACTTCATATAGAATAGCATTTGGGAGGCAGAGCAGGCAGATCTCTGTGAGTTCAAGGTCAATCTGGTCTATAGAGGAAGTTCCAGGACAGCCAAGGTTGCACAGAGAAATCCTATTGAAGAAAAAAGAAAAAGAAATTCTGTTCATGTCCAGCTGTGCATGGTGGCTCACTCCTCTAGTCCCATCATCAGGAGGGTGGAGGAGTGGCAGAGGCAGGCAGATCTTACGTTAGTTGACATGGGGCGGCAGCATTCCCCAGGTGTGGATCCTGGACTGTATGGAATGGACGAGGACATACACATATGCATCCCTCTCAGCTCCAACTGTGATCAGCTGCCTTAGTTCCTGCTCTCATGGATTGTAACCTAAAATCATGAGCCAAACTCTTCCTCCTTTACGTTACTTCTGTTGGGGTATCTTATCTTAGACAGCAACAGAAATGAAACTAATACACACACAAGCAAAGAAAAGCAAGAGCGCTTTGCAATCTTGTTTTGTTTTTAAGACAGGATTTCTCGCCAGGCGGTGAGAGCTAGTTCCAGGACAGGCTCCAAAAGCTACAGAGAAACCATGTCTCATAAAACAAAAAACAAACAAACAAACAAAAAGACAGGATTTCTCTGTGTAACAATTCTAGCTGTCCAGGAACTCCCTTTGTAGACCAGGCTGGCATTGGACTCACAGAGATCTGACTGCCCCTGCCCCCTGGAGCTGGGATTAAAGGAGTAAGCCACTGCTGCCAAGCCACTTTTTGTTTTGAGATAAAGTCTGCTTTAGTTCAAACTGACCTGCAAGTAGAACTCACTACATTGCCAAAGATGACCCTGAACTCCTGACCCTCCTGCTTCTGCCTTCTAAAAGCTGACTGGAGTGCACCCCGCATTCCCAACATCCAGCTTCCAATGCTGCCCTCCTCCTTTTACATTTAATATTTGTTTATTTTGTGGAGATAGAGAATAAACCTACAGACTTGTCATGCTGGGTAAGCACTACTGCTGATGTATGTATGGAGGACGGGCTACACGGTACCCTTAAAACACAAAACCCAAGTTAATCTTTATCGATGTGCAGGTGCATTATCCTAAATAATGATGACCTGACCAGAGACAAAAAAGGGAAGATTCGGGGAGGACTGAAGTGGGGAGGGGAGAGGCAAGGAGGGGAGCACAGAAAAATGTAGAGCTCAATAAATATCAATTAAAAAAAAGAGAGAAGATTCTCCTCACTGGTCGAGACATCCAGTTTCTTTTGCTCCCAAACACTGGAGCTCCTAGGTCAAACTTCAAAACTTAATGAGCAGCCATCTTTCCCTTCCTTCTATGGCTCTCTGATTCATACTTATTATATCACTGGCTTCTCTGGCTCTCTAGCTTATATATGGCAGAACTTATAGGATTTCCATAATATATCAGATTCTGCATCTTTCTCTGTCATTGATCCCCCACTGTGTGTATGTGTAATACTAAATCTGTTTCCTATGCACAACCCTGTCTAATACATTCTATTATACCGAAATTGAATTATTTGATTATTGATAGTACATTTGTTTTCTTTAGAAAACATAAACTTTTCATCCTCTTTAAATGTCTGTACCTGTCATATTTGTCTGTTGTCTTTCGTTTTTTCTCCTCAAACTGTTTCAGGAGTCCTTTTGATTTTCCAACTGGCAAAGGAAGAGAAAATAAACCTTCATCCTTTGTATCACCTCCGAACAACTGGGGCTTTGTCTGGTATTTTGTGAAAACACTACGTTCATTCTGTTAAATGGAAAAAAAATCAACATCAAATTCCATCCACTATTCTCTGTACAATGCAGAATTTAATGTATTTAAGTAACAAGCATATGGTTGAAGATACAGCATGTAGCTTTTCCATTATTTGTACCAACCAGGAAATTATAATAAACAGCTTTCTAAGTTAATACAGTTTCAGCTTTATCAATGCAGAAATATTAAAAATTAAGCTAAAATTGTTAAAAACCAACTGAATACATTTATAGGACACATCAAAAAATCATTTACTCACTCTCTGAGATGTGATATTAAAGCTTCACGTTAATATATTTAACTCAAATCACTATTTTTTTCTGTTGAACTCAAAACCTGTTGATAACTTCCACAAGGCCTAAGTATACAAGCTGCATTATAAAGAGTCATTTCCTGTATTTCTTAGGAAAATCATATTCTAAACATTCAGGAAGTACATTTTTTCCATCATATCACTAGCATCAAAATTTTTTTTTTGGCCTTTTAGTTGTTGTTGGGTTTTGGTTTGGTTTTTTTTTTTTCTGGTTATCTGAGACAGGGTTTCTCTGTGTATCTCTGGCTGTCCTGGAACTCACCATGTAGATCAGGCTGGCCTCAAACTCACAAGAGATTCACCTGCCTCTGCCTCCCTGAGTGCTAGGATTAAAGGCATGTGGTACCACTGCCTGGCTTTTTGTTTTTTTTTTAATTTATTTTATTTTTATTTTATGTGCATTGGTATTTTTGCCATGGGTGTCAGGTCCCCTAGAACTGGAAT
Source organism: Ondatra zibethicus (assembly GCA_004026605.1). Classification (NCBI taxonomy): domain Eukaryota; kingdom Metazoa; phylum Chordata; class Mammalia; order Rodentia; family Cricetidae; genus Ondatra; species Ondatra zibethicus. The sequence goes on from PVIU01006638.1 coordinate 2,981, forward strand.
TACAGACAGTTATAAGCTGCCATGTGTGTGCTGGGAATTGAACCTGGGACCTGTGGAAGAGCATCCAGTGCTCTTAACTGCTGAGCCATCTCTTCAGTCCCTGGTTTTGACTTTTTGATACAGGGGTTCACTGTATCACACCAAGGGGTTCCTTGGCTGTCCTGGAACTTGCTTTGTAGACCAGGTTGACCTTCAACTCACAGAGATCTGCCTCCCAAGTGTTGGGATTAAAAGAAAGAGCCACCACTGCCCAGTTTAGCATCAATTTTTGTACTGAGATCATACATATAATGTTTTACTAACCTAAAGGACTGAGCTAGCCTTATTCACTGCATCATATGATACAGGTAAGTCTAAATATAAAATTAAATGTAATTCAAAACCAAAAACGAGAGAGAGAGAGAGAGAGAGAGAGAGAGAGAGAGAGAGAGAGAGAGAGAGAGCAGGGATGATGGTAGATGTCTTGAATCACAGTACTCAGGAAGCAGAGGCAGGAGGATGGCCTTTGAAGGAAGCAGGCAAAAGCAACTTGGCCTAGGTACTGTCATTTTGACTTCAGACTTAATTTTACCTGTAGGATGAAACAAAGTTCAGGTTCCCAAGCCCAAGGGGAGCTGAGGACTTTCCAATGGCTGATCAACCTCCTCCCTAAACAATGGAAATAGCTTGTCCCCCAACTAAGCTCTTTGAAATATTATGGCTGTTCCTAACAATAGAAACAACAAATGAATCTCATTGGTTGGAATAATCCAACCAATCCATTGACAGCGATGGAATACAAAAGGAAAGTCCATAATCTTTGACTCCTAATTGGTGAAAATTGTATCTGTAACTTGGCAACAAATGTTTGTAATTCTTGTACTTATAAATCCTGCCCGGGGGTGGGGGGGCAAGGTTCCAAGGTTCCCAGGTCCTTGTTCTGCAGCCCAGACCCATCAGTGACCACGATGACCCTGATTATGTGGTGATTTTATTAAAGTCTTTGGAACCCATAAGTGTTGTCTCTCTCCTTCCTCATGATACACAACAGACTGGGTGGAACAACCCTAAGTTTTAAGCTAGCCTGGGCTACACAATGAGTTCTAGGCCAATCTGGGCTACAGAGTAAAATTCTGTCCTAGAAAAAAAAAAAAAAAAAAGAAAAGAAAAACAGCAGCAACAAAATCCCAGACTCAAAAAGACAAATATCTCACATTCTCTTTCACATGCAGATCTCAGGTTTTGTTGTTTTTGTTTTTGTTTTGTTTTGTGGGTTTTTTGATTCTTTTTTTTCTTGAGATAGGATTTGTGTAGCCTTGGCTGTCCTGGAACTCACTCTGTACACCAAGCTGGCCTTGAACTCACAGAGACCCACCTCCTTTGCCTCCTGAGAGCTGGGATTAAAGGTGTATGCCCAGCCAGATTTCAATTTTTTAAAGAATTTTATTTATTTATTATGCATACAACATTCTGCCTCCATGTATGCCTGAATGTCAGAAGAGAGCACCAGATCTCTTACAGATGGTTGTGAGCCACCATGTGGTTACTGGGAATTGAACTCAGGACCTCTGGAAGAGCAGCTGGTGCTGTTAAGCACTGAGCCATCTCTCCAGTCCCCAGATCCCAGTTTTGTTTTGTTTTGTTTTGTTTTTCGAGACAGGGTTTCTCTGTGGCTTTGGAGCCTGTCCTGGAACTAGCTCTTGTAGACCAGGCTGGTCTCGAACTCACAGAGATCCGCCTGCCTCTGCCTCCCGAGTGCTGGGATTAAAGGCGTGTGCCACCACCGCCTGGTCAGATCCCAGTTTTTAATGCTTATCTATATGTATGTGTGGACGTGAGTGTGGGTATAATCTATGAAACTAGGAGGGAAGAAGAATGAAGAAGGAGTGGAGAACAGTAGAAGAAATGCAACAAGAAAATGGGAAAAGTGCAAAGGGTGTACACAGCTATGGGGGCTAGAGGATGAAGAAGGGGGGAAGGGAGGGAGACTCAACAAATTTTGCTTGATGATGCCATAAGGACACATAATACTCTGTATGCTAAGTAAATATTTTTTAGTTTTATTTTTGAGAATTAATGTATATTTATTTATGTATAAAAATTGTGATTATATTCATTCTTTTCTGTTTGTTTTTGTTATTTCAAGATAGGGCTTCTTTGTGTAACTCAACCCCCGCAAATAAACAAATAAATGTAACTACTTTTCATAAAAATATAACAAAGCAAGTAGTGGTGCAAGCCTGTAGTCCTAGGAGGTTCAGAAGTTGAAAGTCACACTTAGAAGATGGTTCAGCTGGTAAAGATGCTTGCCATCAAGCCTGTCAACCTGTGCTCCATCCCTGGAATCCTCACAGTAGGACAAAACCATCTCTACCAAGGTGTCCTGTGCCCCAAAACACAATAAATAATAAATAAATACAGAAGTGTAAAACTAATAATAATAAAAAAGTTCATGGTCATCTTTAGCTACACAGTTAGTTTGGCTATTCAGTGAGTCTGAGGCCAGCCAGGACAATTATGAGACTATCTCAGAAGTGAAGACACAATAAGAAGCCATAAAGGGCCATAAAACAGCACAGGAAGGCAGTGGGAAACTTTCTGGGAAAAAGGGGTTCAGTGGGAAGGAGAAGCAAATGAGAGAAGATAAAGGGAATCAAAGTACATTATACATATATAAAACTGTTAAAGAACAAATGTTTTAATTTTCATTTCTTTTTATGATGTTTTGCCTGCATATGTATGTCAGAGTGAGAGTGTCAGATACTCTGGAACTGGAGTTACAGAAAGTTGTGAGCTGTCATGTGGGTGCTGGGATTGAACCTGGGTCCTCTGGAAGAGCAGCCAATGGTCTTAACTGCTGGGCCATCTCTCCATTCTCGAGAATAAATGTTTAACATTAGAGAGCTGTGGCTATAGCCTGGTGGTAAACACTTGCTCTGCTAGGCTCTGGGTTCCACCAACAACACTGAAAAAATAAAATCTGTCAATTTATTTCTTTCTTTAAGTCAAAGGGCTTATTTTTACTTATTCAATCATGTGTGTGTTTGTGTGTCTATGAGTGTGTATGCCATGGCACAAGTGTGGAGGTCAGAGGACAACCTCAGATATGGAAGAGTTGCTATTTTTTTATCTTTTTATTTTTTTATTTTTTTGAGACAGGGTTTGTAGCACAAATAATAAAAACCCAGAGACATATATTGAGGTTCAACCAGAAAAGCAAAGCAGCCAAGTCAGTAGAGAAGTCCTACCTCTACCAAGGTTGGGCAACCGCAGCCTAAGCAGCCTAAACAAAGTCTCTCTCTCCTCCCATTTTCTATTCCCTCTAGCGCTGGGATTAAAGGTGTGAACCACCACCACCTGGATTTGTTTCAGCATTGTTCTTGTGTAGCCCAGGCTAGCTTGGATGGAACTCAGAGATCCATCTGTCACTATCTCCCAAATCCTGTGATTAAAGGTGTGTGCAACCCATTGCCTGACTTTTAGTGGCTTAGTTTTGCCCTTCTGATCTTTACACAGGTTTATTTATTAAAACATAAATAAAATATCACTATAAGGGTTTCTCTGTGTAACAGCCTAGCTGTCCTCTGTAGACCAGGCTGGCTTCGAACTCACAGAGATCCATCTGCCTCTGCCTCCCGAGTGCTGGGATTAAAGGCGTGCGCCACCTCCACCCAGCAGAAGAGTTGCTCTTTGTTTTTCACTGCTGCATATGACAGCTAGCTGGCCTGCTGGACTCCTGTCTTTCCCTCCCATCTCCTTGTATGAGTGCAAGGTTACAGATATGTGCTGCCAAGCCTGAATTCTACATGAGCTCTGGGAATTCTAACTCAGGTCTTCAAGTTTATAAAGCAAGCACTTGTCCCAGAGTCATTCTTCTAACCCACTTTACTTCTATCTTACAAAAGCACCAAGCATGATGGTACATGCCTTGAATCCCAGCATTCTCGAGCAAGAGGAAGATGGATCTCTGTAAATTCATGGCCAACCCGGTCTACATAGTGAGTTCCAGGCCAGCTAAGCTACATAGTGAGACCTTGTCTAAGAAAACAAACAAACTCATCTGACAAAAGCCATTGTTTCTTATGAATTTTCACAACAGTAAATGATTAGGTTAGGAAATATGAATATTTGTTTCTCCCAAAAACAAATGATCAAGGTATTGACACTACTCTATGTTGTTTTGGCAATAAAAGAAACTGTACATGTAAGTGATTTTTGGTTGTTTTGGTTTTTTTAAGACAAGGTTTCTCTATGTAGAAAGCCTGGCTATCCTGGAACTTTGTAGACCAGGCAGGCCTTGAACTCAAAGATCTGCCTGCCTCTGCCTCCCTTACTGCTGGGATTAAAGGTGTGCGCCACCACTGCCTGGCCATGTACGTGTTTTAGATTTCAGTCGTGAATCAGCTGAGAATGGTGGTGATGGCCTTTAATCCCAATACTCAGGAGGAGGGAGGCAGATCTCTAAATTCATGGCTAGCCTGGTCTATATAAGGAGTTCCAGGACAGCCAGAGCTACACAGTGAGACTCTGACTCAAAAACAAAACAAAACCAACAGCATCAATCAAGCACTAATCCATTTAGGATACTAATCTTCAGAGTACAATTCTAAAGCATGTTCATATTCCAACAGAGTAATTCTCTTTTTAGCTTATCTCCATAAGAACTAGAAATATGTGCAGAGAAATTTCAGAAATCAGAGCTTGGGTGGTGGCTTATACCTATAACTTGAAGAGCCTGGAGGCTGAAACAGGAGGATGGAGTTTAGGCTGGCATACACAGCAAGGTTCTGTCTCAAAAAGAAAAATCTAACTATTGGAAATCAGACTCACATCTACAGAGCTCTGTTGTGTCTGTTTTGCATGTCTTGAGTAGGCACCAGCATCCAAGGATGTGGACAGAATTTCTGAATTTTCTGAACAAAACTGAGATCCAAAGAGGAACTGGGAATCACTGAGAGAAGAACAATCAGTCTGATTACTATTCCAGTTAGATGGTTTAGTGATCCTGAAACGAAGCAAGAAAACATAAGTTAACACCCTGAACGAATGAAATTATAACTAACAGCTACTATTTCAGAATATTCTGGAGAGCACATTTTTGCTTTGTTTTGTTGTTGTTGTTTTGAGACAGGGTCTCTCTATTATGAAGCTCTAGGCATGTTTGTTTGACGTATGGCTTTAACCTTGCTACACGCCTTTAATCCCAGCATCTCAGAAGGCAGAGGTAGGCAGACCTTTGTGAGTTCAAGGAGGAACTGGTCTACACAGTGAGCTAAAGAATTGCCAGGGCTATGTGGAGAGACCCTTCCGCAAAAGAAAAACAAAACACAAAGTTTGGCATGGTAATGCCTATGACTCCTGCTGTAATGTTGGCACTTGGACATGGGAGCAGGAATATAAGGAGTTCAAAGTCAGCCTGTGCTATGTTTTTTTTTTTCTTTTTTGGTTTTAAGAGACAGGGTTTCTCTGTGGCTTTTGGAGCCTGTCCTGGCATTCGCTCTGTAGACCAGGCTGGTCTTGAACTCACAGAGATCCGCCTGCCTCTGCCTCCCAAGTGCTGGGATTAAAGGCGTGCGCCACCACAGCCCGGCCAGCCTGTGCTATGTTTACCTTAACTCAAAAAATAAGAAACAGCCAGGCATGGTGGTGCAAGCCTGTTATCCCTGCACTAGGGAGGCAGAGGTAGGTTAGCCTGGTCTACAAAACAAGTTCCAGGACAGTCAAAGTTGTTACACAGAGAAACTCTGTCTTGGGATGGGGTAGCAGGAACAAAACAAAAGCCCAAAACAAGAAATGTGCCAGGTGGTGATTGTACATGCCTTTAATCCCAGCACTTGGGAGGCAGAGGCAGGTGAATCTCTATGAATTCAAGGACAGCCTGTTCTATAGAGAATTTCAGCACAGAGAAACCCTGTCTTGAAACACAAAAAAACAAATAAACAAACAAGAAATGGGAACAGCAAGATGGCTAAGTGGGTAAAAGTGCTTGCCCCCAAGTTCAATCCCTGAGGCTCATATGGTAAGAGGAAAGAACCAACACTGTCCACATATCCTCTGATCTCTACATATATATATATATATATATATATATATATATATATATACACATAAACACACACACAATAAATATAGAAATTTTTAACTACAAAATAAGCCTTACTAGACTGAATATATCTCTGAAATTTTTCTTTTCTTTTTCTTTGTTTTTGTTTTTTTTTTTTTGTTTTGTTTTTCAAGACAGGGTTTCTCTATATAGCTCTGGCTGTCCTGGAACTCAAGAGATTCACCTGCCTCTGCCTCCCAAATACTGGGATTAAAGTCATATGCCACCACCACCCAGCCCAGCATCAGATTGTATCTTAAAGCAATGATAGAAATGATAGAATTAAACAAAGCTAAGTTTTCTCTCTTTGTATGAACAGTAAGCCCTTTTTGAGAAATAAAAAGAAGAGTAGGATTTAAAATAATATTTACTTAATTTTATGTGTATGAATGTTTGCGTGCATGTATGTATACCATGTACAATGTGTTTAGTGCCAAACGAGTTAAGGGTGCCAGATTCCTTGGAACTGGAATTACAGATGGTTGTAAAGCACCATGTGGGTTCTGGGAACTGAACCTGGGTCCTCTGCAAAAGCTCTTAACTGAAGCTGTCATTCCAACCCCTAGATTTTTCTTTTCTAAAATCAAATTGGCAAAGCTCCTTGGGAAAGTGTTAGAAAGGAAAAAAACTATCCAGTGGTGAAAGCACACAAAGAACAATTTAAATTCTATATTTCAGAGATTTCCCCCAATTTAGAAATGGCAGGCTTATTTCAGCCTGGTGGACATTAGTCTAAAACCTCAGTGGATAATACATACGGCTATGCACAGTATCTTACTGGGTCTTGCTGGTAGCTGGACTGGCTCTTCTCTTCAGAGCAGCTACAAATTATATTGCAGAAACAAACAGAAATCTGAACACTGTACTGATTTTATTTCTTCCTATTCCAAAAGCATTGCTTGATTCAGGTCAGTTTCAAGATTTGGGGCTCTATATCTGATTCTCACAGATCCAGTCCCAAGACTGAATGTTGCATACAGAGCTGATAAACACAGCTGCATTGATACTACCTATGGGTGTGTCTGTGTAGATGTCAAAATGTATATTCCTGTGGGTGCAGGTATATGTATGGGTGTGTACATATGCATGTGTGTGTGTTCGTGGGCATGTGTGAACAGCATGTGTGAACATATGGAAATTAGTGGACAACACTGGGTGCTTGTCCTTAAGTGCCTTCCATCTTTTGTTGGAGACATGATCTCTCATTGGAACTTGTGATGTGGGAGTCCCCTCTGTGTGCTGTGATTAATACTAATGAATAAAGAAACTGCTTTGGACCTATAGCAAGGCAGGCAGAACTTAGGTAGACAGGGAAAGCTAGGCTGAGTGCTGGGAGAAAGAAGGGTGGCCAGGAGCCAACAAGTGGCCTCCTTCCAACAAACTTGGCCACATAAGCCAAGCTGGCTAACCTGTGAGCTCCGGGAGCTGTCTGTATCTCCCACCTCATCATGGATGGGACATCAGGCACATGTCAGTGTGCCCAACTTTTTACATGGGTCTGGGGATTCAAACTCAAGTCTTCACAATTGATAAGCAAACACTTTACCCTCGGCTGTCTCCCCTACACTGACATCACTTCTTTACTCATAAAACAAGTGAGAGAAAAAAGACAGCACAGAAAGGAATAGCAGTAACAGAGAAGAAAAGGAGAGGTGATACGGATACCTCTAGCACTCTTCAACAGTCACTCCAGCTATAGGAATGAGATTTGCGCCGGGTGGTGGTGGCGCACGCCTTTAATCCCAGCACTCGGGAGACAGAGGCAGGTGGATCTCTGTGAGTTCGAGACCAGCCTGGTCTACAAGAGCTAGTTCCAGGACAGGCTCCAAAGCTACAGAGAAACCCTGTCTCAAAAAACAAAAAACAAACAAACAAACAAAAAAAAAGAATGAGATTTTCTAGAATATCAATAAAACCACAGGACTTAAATGTCAAAGAAAATAACTAGGAAACTTACCCAGAGCCTGAGGGAATACTGAGCATCTCCTTGATATTCCAGACATTAAAATTCATTTTAATACTTCTATTAGAGAACAGAGAAATATTTAGAACATTAACACATCATAACATTTCCAAATGTACTAATTACATGTAAGAACATTTCAGCAGTTTTGTTTTGAGTCAATTGGTGAAAAATTCCACCTCTTTTTTTTTTTTTTGGATTTCGAGACAGGGTTTCTCTGTGGCTTTGGAGCCTGTCCTGGAACTAGCTCTGTAGACCAGGCTGGTCTCAAACTCACAGAGATCCGCCTGCCTCTGCCTCCCGAGTGCTGGGATTAAAGCCGTGCGCCACCACCGCCCGGCAAATTCCACCTCTTAATGTGCCCGAAATAAAACATTCTCTGCTACCAAACAGCAGATGTGGTGGTTACACAGTTGTTTTTTGTTTTGTTTTGGTTTTTTTTTTGAGACAGGGTTTCTCTGTAGCTGTAGTTTTGTTTTTGTTTTTGTTTTTTTGTTTTTTTTTTTTTTGAGCCTGTCCTGGAACTAGCTCTTGTAGACCAGGCTGGCCTCAATCTCACAGAGATCCACCTGCCTCTGCCTCCCGAGTGCTGGGATTAAAGGCGTGCGCCACCACCGCCCAGGGCTTACACAGCTGTAATCTTAACTTCAGGAGGGCCAATAAAACAGAAAGATTCTGGCATAAGAACAGACAGGAGGACCAGTGGAACCGAATAGAAGACCCAGATATCAATCCACACATATTCGAACACCTGATATTTGATAAAGAAGCAAAAATTATCAAATGGAAAAAACAAAGCATATTCAACAAGTGGTGCTGGCATAACTGGATATCAACATGTTAAAAAATGAAAGTAGACCCCTATCTATCACCATGTACAAAACTCAAGTCCAAATGGATCAAAGACCTCAATATAAAGCCAGCCACACTGAACCTTATAGAAGAGAAAGTGGGAAGTACACTTGAACGCATTGGCACAGAGAACCACTTCCTAAATAGAACCCCAGCAGCACAGACACTGAGAGAAACAATTAATAAATGGGACCTCCTGAAACTGAAAAGCTTCTGTAAAGCAAAGGACACTGTCAACAAGACAAAACGACAGCCTACAGAATGGGAAAAGATCTTCACTAACCCCACATCAGACAGAGGTCTGATCTCCAAAATATACAAAGAACTCAAGAAATTGGACACCAAAAGATCACGCAATCCAATAAAAAAAATGGAGTACAGACCTAAACAGAGAACTCTCAACAGTGGAATCTAAAATGGCTGAAAGACACTTAAGGAAATGTTCAACATCCTTAGTCATCAGAGAAATACAAATCAAAACAACTCTGAGATTCCAAATATTACACCTGTAAGAATGGCCAAGATTAAAAACACTGATGACAACTTATGCTGGAGAGGCTGTGGAGAAAAGGGAACACTTCTGCATTGCTGGTGGGAATGCAAGCTGGTACAACCCCTTTGGATGTCAGTGTGGTGATTTCTCAGAAAATTAGGAAACAACCTTCCTCAAGACCCAGTAATACCACTTTTGGGTAAATATCCAAAGGATGCTCAATCGTGCCACAAGGACATGTGCTCAACTATGTTCATAGCAGCTTTGTTTGTCATAGCCAGAAACTGGAAACAACCTAAATGCCCCTCAATCGAAGAATGGATAAGGAAAATGTGGTACATTTACACAATGGAGTACTACACAGCAGAAAAAAATAACAACAGCTTGTATTTTGCAGGAAAATGGATGGAGCTAGAAAACATTTTGAGTGAGGTAACCCAGACACAGAAAGACAATTATCACATGTACTCACTCATAGGTGGTTTTTAAACATAAAGCAAAGAAAGCCAGCCTACAAACCACAATCCCAGAGATCTTAGACAACAATGCGGACACTAAGAGAGACTTACATAGATCTAATCTACATGGGAAGTAGAAAGTATAAGAAGACAAGATCTCCTGAGTAAATTGGGAGCATGGGGACCTTGGGGGAGGGTTGAAGGGGGAGGGGAGAGGCAGGGAGGGGAGCAGAGAAAAATGCAGATTTCAATAAATATCATGGAAAAAATTTTAAAAAATCAATAAAAAAAAAAACAATAGGCAAATTCCAGTTGGCCTCTCTGATTCCCCAGTCACTGACTTCCAGGTTGACGCTGGGCGTCACTCTGCCTGCAGGGTCCCCAGGCCCTAGTCTGTTCCCCATCTCTCCCCTCCCCACTCCTCACGCAGCCTCCTCGCCCAGACCCTCGCGTCCTCACCTCGGAAGCCCGCACCACAGGCCGCACCTTGAGGCTTCGCTGACGCGTGCTGGAAATCCCTGCGGAGGCGAGGCCCCGCCCCCGGGGAGCGCCCGCCAATGACAATGCCGCTCCTTGACTCCGCCCCGCTGCCGCGCGAGGCCAAAGGCTTTTAACAATTTTAACGGTTTTAACGGTCCCAACAGTTTTACCGTTAGTCATGATCCAGCACCTGGTACTTCAGCCACTGCCAGCTCACGGACCCCAGGCCCCACCCTTCCTCTCACCTGAAAAATGGAGGACCGCAGAGATGGTTCAGCGGTTAGGAGCACTGACTGCTCATCCAGAGTCATCCAGAGGACCAGGGTTCAATTCCTCAGCGCCCACATGGTGCCTCACAGCCATCTGTAATGGGATCTGGTTCCCTTTTCTGGCCTGCAGGCATACATGCATGCAGAACACTGCATGCATAATAAATAAATAAACCTTTTGTTGTTGTTTTTCGAGACAGGGTCTCTCTGTAGCTTTGGAACTCGCTCCTAGAGGGACAAAGGACTGCCTCTGGATGGACCTTGGTGGCTAGCTTTAGGAATGTAATCTAACGGGGTTTTTGTTTTGTTTTATTTGTTTGTTTTGTTTTTTGTTTTTCGAGACAGGGTTTCTCTTTAGCTTTGGAGCCTGTCCTGGAACTAGCTCTTGTAGACCAGGCTGGTCTCGAACTCACAGAGATCTGTCTGCCTCTGCCTCCCGAGTGCTGGGATTAAAGTTGTGCGCCACCACCGCCCGGCTTGTTTTGTTTTTTAACCAAGGCAGATGGAATGGGGGAGAAGGCCAAGGCCTGCCAGAGTTCAAGTGGGTAGTGCCCCATCGGACACAATAGTAAACTCAAGGGCCAGCAAGATGGCTGAGCAGGTTAAAACCCTTGCCACTAAGACCAAGGACCTGGGTTCAATCCTCAGGACCCACAAGGAGAGAATTGAGAAGTGAGGCTTTTTTTGTTGTTGTTTGTTTTTAGATTATCAAAGCAGGGTTTCTCTTTGTAGCCCTGGCTGTTCTGGAACTAGTTCTTGTAGCTCAGGCTGGCCTCGACTCACAGAGATCCACCTGCCTCTGCCTCCTGAGTGCTGGGATTAAAGGTGTGAGCCACCACAGCCCAGCCCAAGAGAATTGAGTTCTAAGATCCCTGAAAGTTATGCCCAGATCTGTGTGTGCAGTGGCTTGAGCATGAACACACAGAAACATAGGTTACAATCCCGCTTCTGAGGGCACCACTCAGCTTTAATCCCAGCGCTCGGAATACAGAGGCAGGCAGATCTCTGTGAGTTCAAGGCCCTCCAGGTCTACAGAGTGAGTTCCAGGACAGTCAGGGCTACATAGTGAAAAGTTTTGTTTTGTTTTTGTTTTTAAGACAGGATTTCTCTGTGTAACCACTCTGGCAGTCCTGGCTGGCCTCAAACTCACAGAGATATCTGCTTCCTGAGTGCTGGGATCAAAGAGGTGTGCCACCACTATCTGGCTGTGAGACCTTATTAAAACAACAGCCTGGCGTGGTGATTTGAGCATGAACACACAGAAATAAAAGTTAAAACAAATTTTGAGGGTGTCACTCACCTTTAAATGCCAGCACATGGAAGGCAGAGGCAGGTGGATGTCTGTGAGTTCGAGGCCAGCTTGGTCTACAGAGTAAGTTCCAGGAAGGCCCCCAAAGCTACAGAGAAACCCTGTCCTGAAAAAACAAACAAACAAAACAAAAACAAAAGAAACCCTGTCTCAAAAAAAAAAAAACAAAACAACAAAAGAAACCCAAGTACCAAAAACGATGGAACAATGATTGCAACAGTGCCCATAAACCTCAAAGTAATTATGATAAGTAAAAGTCAGACATAAAAGAGCACATATTACATAGTTCTATTTATGTAAAATCCTAAAAATGCAGATGTTTCTATAGTGACAAAACGGTGCAGCCAATTGCAGTGTGCACTTTTTTTTTGTTTGTTTGTTTGGTTTTTCGAGACAGGGTTTCTCTGTAGCTTTAGAGCCTGTCCTGGAACTAGTTCTTGTAGACTAGGCTGGCCTTGAACTCACAGACACACAGACATCTGCCTGCCTCTGCCTCCCTAGTGCTGGCATTAAAGGCATGCACCACCACCGCCTGGCTGCAGTGTGCACTTTCAATCCCAGCACTTGGGTGGAGGCAAGAGAATCAGAAGTTCAAGGTCTTTTTTACTACAGAGCAAGTTTGGGGTCAGCCTGGGATACCTGAGACCTTGTCTCAAATAAAGTAAGCAGCAGGAAGTCTGGCATGGAGGCACAAGCCTGAAATCCTGGCACTTAAGTAGGTAGAAAGATCAATGCAAGTTCAAAGCCATCCTGGCCTACACAATGAGTTCCAGATTATTCAGGACCTCATAGTAAGATCCCATCTCAAAACACAAGCAAAAATCCACAACCTGGTTGTAGCATATGTAACATATGGAAGGTTTCATCATTCATACAGGAAAAAGTAACATGAGACCTGATATCCTAGAACCTGGAAAGCAAAGGTAGGTGGATCAGGAATTGGAGACGAGCCTGGGTTGTATAGTCAGTTCCTGGAAAATCTGAAATGCAGAATGGAAAAACCCTGTCTCAAAAAAACAAAACAAAAAACCCCCAAAAAACAGTTAGTTGAACCTAATGACTCGAAACTACAGTCCCAGGGTTTGGGACTCTGAGGCAATAATATTTTGCTGTAAGTTCCAAAGCAATCTGGGCTACAGATTAAGAACCTAAAAACCAAAAAAAGATTAAAAATAAAAAAAATAAAGCTGGCCTGGTGGTTCAGGCATTACAAGTACTTCCATGTAACATAAAGTAAGTTCAAAGCAAGTCTAAGTAACTGTCACAAGTAAAAATAAAAGAACTGGGGTTGTAGTTTAGTAGAAGAGTGCTTTGATTAACATACAGTGAGATCTGTGTTTGATTCCCACAAATATGATGATGTTGATAAATGATTGGAACATTACAGATAGAAGCATGGTGGTGCATGTCTAAAATTATAGCATCCAGAGGCAAAGACAGGCGGATCAGGATGTTAAGGCCATCCCTGTTATGAAATATTATTTTAACTATGCAAAGGTATGTTACATTTGTTTACGCTGCATTTGTTTAATGACATGAAGATGTATGTTTAGTTATGTAAAGATGGTTGCTGTAGCCGGGCGGTGGTGGCGCATGCCTTTAATCCCAGCACTCGGGAGGCAGAGGCAGGCGGATCTCTGTGAGTTTGAGGCCAGCCTGGTCTACAAGAGCTAGTTCCAGGACAGGCTCCAAAGCCACGGAGAAAACCTGTCTCAAAACACCAAAAAAAGGGGGGGGGGCTGGAGAGATGGCTCAGGAGTTAAGAGCATTGCCTGCTCTTCCAAAGGTCCTGAGTTCAATTCCCAGCAACCACATGGTGGCTCACAACCATCTTTACTGGGGTCTGGTGCCCTCTTCTGGCCTGCAGGCATACACACAGACAGAATATTGTATACATAATAAATAAACATTACAAAACAAAACAAAACAAAACAAAAAGATGTGTTGCTGTTTCACCTTGCCTGCCTAAAGCACTTGATTGGTCTAATAAAAAGCTACCTAGCCAATAGCTAGGCAGGAGAAAGGATAGGCAGGGCTAGCAGGCAGAGAGAATAAATAAGAATTTAGGCTTGTGAAGAATGAACCCCCCAGGGCCAGAAGCCAGGCAACCACAAGCCAGACAGACTTGAGAAGCAGTGAAAGTAAGATATACAGAAGGAAAGAAAAGTAAAAAGCCCTGAGGCAAAACATAGATAAGGAGAGATAGGGTAATTTAAATTTAAAAAGCTAGCCTGGGGGCAGTGGTGGCACAGTACTTTAATCCCTGTACTCAGGAGGCAGAGACAGGTGAATCTCTGTGAGTTCAAAGCCAGCCTGATCTACAAAGCATGTTTCAGGACAGCCAGGACTACTAACACAGAAAAACTCTGTCTTGGGTGGAGGGTGGGGGAAACAATGACAAAAAAGCTGCTCCCGGGCTGGAGAGATAGCTCAGAGGTTAAGAGCACTGCCTGCTCTTCCAGAGGTCCTGAGTTCAATACCCAGCAACCACATGGTGGCTCACAACCATCTGTAATGAGATCTGGCGCCCTCTTCTGGCCTGCAGCATACATGTAGGGAAAACACTGTATACATGATTAATAAATAAATATTTTTTAAAAAAAGCTGCTCCCTCCCCCAAAAGCTAGCCAGAAATAAGCCTGAACTGGGCTGAACATTTAAAGCTAATAACAAGTCCCTGTGTCATGATTTGGGAGCTGTTTGGTGGGTTGGTGGCCCTAAAAGAAACAACTTCCTTACTCATCCTTAGCTACAAAGTCAGGCTAGTGCCAGTCTAGGCTCTATGAGGCTCTATCTCAAAATGAAGCAACAAACTACAGAGTTCAAGTCCTCCTCCTCCACCCCTGATACCTCTTTCCCGTCTCCAAGTTTCTTCTATCATGAACTTGTTAATTACCAGTCTTTTGCATGTTTTATATTTTGATTCCAAATGTTTGTCCACAAGTAATATGTAGCATTGTTTGAGGCAGCAGCTCACTATGTAGCCCAAGGTGGTCTGGCACTCACTCACGCACTCACTATGTAGCCCAGGCTAGTCTCAACTTCACCTTGTAGCCAAGACTGACTTTAAACCTTTGATTCTCCTACATCCACCTCCCAAGTGCTGTAATTACAAATGTGCCACGTGGCTTAAGATTTCTGATTGTATGTTTAGGATAGGTAATCTCACTGTCAATTCCATGAGGTCTAGCATCACTGGACAAAAGTCTGTGGGCAAAGCCTGTAGGGGATTATCTCGATTAGATTTAACTGAGGTGGGTACAGACGGACAGACTTTCCCCTGGGCTGGCATCCTAAACAGTATAAAAAGGAGGAAATACACTGAGTGCAGAACTCATTATCACCGTCTCTCTTCCTCGTTTGCTCTTTTTTCTGACAGTTATCTATTTAGTGTTAGGTAGGGAGTTGTGCGTACTGTGCGGGAGAGGTCGGAGGACAGTCCACAGGAGCTGGTTCTCTCCTCCCACCATGTGAGTCCCGGGAATTGATCTCAGGTCTCAGACTTGACAGAGCCTGTCCTGGAACTAGCTCTTGTAGACCAGGCTGGCCTCACAGAGATCTGCCTGCCTCTGCCTCCCAAGTGCTGGGATTAAACCACCCAGTTTAACTCTTACATCTGAAATTAACCCATTTCTATTCATCTGTGTATCAACCACGAGGCTGTGGCTTACCAACAAGGTTCCTGCAGGCGTCTTTCTCCTTTGACAGCTCCATGCCATCTCCTTTACTCCATCTACTCTATATATATATCTCTGTTTGGATTTCCCACCTGACTTTATTCTGCTCTGACATAGGCTGAAGCGGATTCTTTATTAACCAATGGTAATAAAACATATTCATAGCATACAGAAGGGAATCCCACATCATCCTCTGGGTATATACCCAACAGTGGTATTATTGGGTCTTGAGGTAGATTGTTTAATTTTCTGAGAAATCGCTATACTGATTTCCAAAGCCTCTGTACAAGTTTGCATTCCCACCAGCAATGGAGGAGTGTTCCCTTTACTTCACATCCTCTCCAGCTCTCCAGCATAAACTTGGCCATTCTGACAGGGGAAGATGGAATCTCAATGTTGTTTTGATTTGCATTTCTCTGATGGCTAAGGATGTTGAGCAGTTCCTTAAATGTCCTTCATCCATTTGAGATTCGTCTGTTGAGATTTCTTTGTTTAGATCTGTATCCCATTTTTTATTGAATTATTTGTTTTTTGATGTCAAGTTTCTTGAGTTCTTTGTATATTTTGGAGATCAGACCTCTGTCTGATGTGAGGTTAGTGAAGATATTTCCTATTCTGTAGGCTGTCGTTTTGTCTTGTTGACCATGTTCTTTGCTTTATAGAAGTTTTTCAGTTTCAGGAGGTCCCATTTATTAATTGTTGTTCTCAGTGTCTGTGCTACTGGGGTTATATTTAGAAAGTGATCTCTTGTGCCAATGCGTTCAAGTGTACTTCAAGAGTAGCCAGTACCTTAACCACTGAGGCCTTCCAGCCCCAGTTTCTGCTCCTTGACTGGCTAAACAACTACCATAAGCCCCTGCTGTTGTAACTTCCTAGTTGTGAAGAATTATGAGACAAAATAATCCCAATATCCCTTAAGGGTATTTTATCGAAGCAACAGGAAAGTAACTGAGACGAATCCCAAATCTGAAGACAATTCTGTAACATTTCATGTGCATGCATTTCTAGTACAGGATAGGAGAGGTATATCATTACTATGAATCATTTTATATTGATGTGCGAGAAACACTGGGATAGACTTCCTGACAACGACACAGAGTCATTTGTTTTCTGTTGTTGAACTATTGTTTTGTTTTGTTTGTTTGCTTGTTTGTTTTAATTTGTGTGGAAACCCACAGATTTGACTCCATTCCATCTTGACTTAAGGTTCAAACCTCTTCTTGATCCTTAAGGCCAGATAACTGGATATTTGATCTAAGGCATGGTTATTGGATGTTTTGAGAATTTGGAAGTAGTTACATTTGTTTGATCCTTGTGTTGTGATATGGAAGGATTTTGCCCTCCCTTTCTCCTTGGGGTATATAAGGGTTATGAGAAATAACTTTGGGCAGATACCGTATTCACTGGATACCCTCCCAACACTATCTTCTGTCTCTTGTCTGTTTCCTCAATCCTCACTCCCCCTTTGAGGCACATTTGAATAGGTCAGCTTGTTTCTGACAAATTTGAGAGTAGAGAGAGATGGCTCAGCAGTTAAGAGCACTAATTGGTCTTCCAGAGGACCCAGGTTCAGTTCCCAGCACCTACATGAAAACTAATAACTTTCTGTATGTCCAGCTCCAGGAAAATTCAACTCTCTTCTGGTATCTATGGGTACTGCATGCATGTGGTGCTCATACACACACATGAAGACGAACACTCTTTCACATAAAATAAAATGCAATTGGAGGTTTCACTCTTGCCCACCAGTTCCTGAATAACCACTCAGAAGCTTAATATTACTTATAAATGTTTGACTGATGGCTCAGGCTTATTACTAGCTAGCTCTTACATCTTAAATTTCTATTCATCTATGTGTTGTCACATGGCCATGGTGTTATCTCATTTTCTACATGTCTCACTTTCTCAGTGGCTGGATGGTGTCTCTCAGACTCTGCTCCTCTTCACCCAGCTCTATATTTGGATTTCCCATCTGGTTACACCCTGCCTTGCCATAGGCCAAAGCAGATTTATTTATCAACCAGTGAGAGTAACATAAATTCACAGCATACAGAAAGATATCCCACATCAATAAAATAATATTTTTTCTTCTCTTTCTGTCCTACCTCACCTAGCTCTTTTCTTCCCTGACCTTGTAGTTGAGCTTCTATTAGAACCTTTCTGGATAGCCAGCTTCTTTTTGGTAAAAACAAAAGGATGAACTGCTCATTTCCCTGTTATAGATAAAATGGAAAGTATATAATTGGCCCAAATTTGTTCAGAAATAGACCATAACACCAAATCTCTTCTCCCTCATATAAGCCCTATTACATTCACTTGTAAAAACTGGCATTCCTAAATAATGGTGGTGGCAAATACCTTTAATCCCAGCACTGAGGGCTGGGGCGGATAGCAAAGGCAAGTAGATCTCTGTGACTTCAAGACCAGCCTGGTCTACAGAGCAAATTCCAGGACAGCCAGGAATACACACAGAGAAACTCTGTCTTGAAAAACAAGACAAAAAAATGGCATTCCTAGTCACATAAAACCTAGCACAAGTAGGCAAAGCTTGATTATGAGGTAGGGAATTTTTCCTAAGAGCAATCAACTCTTTGATATTTTTTCTGACTTCATAGAATGCTTTCTAAATTGATGTCCCTAGCAGTATTGTTATGGAGGTTTTCAGACAGTGTTTGCCTCTAAAGTGGTCTTTAATGTTTCACTGGCTGTGCGTCCATAGGCTCTGCGTGTTTGTGTAAAGACTCTCCCAGGGCCCTAATGACCAGAGATGTAGTTCTCTCAACAGAGCAGTAGGACAAGAGAACAAGAGGCTGGGTTCCACCTCGACAGCAGCATTGTGCAGTCACAGCCTCCTTTTGTTACTAAGCAACAAAAAGCTGACCTCTTGAGATTCTCTCTCCTCAGATGTAGCATCAAAAAGACAAGAGGAAAGTTTTTGGCTGTCTTCCTGGAAAGATGCAAAGTGCTTTAATCGGCTCCTGGGTAAGAATTAATCCTGACCCTCTGGTCAATGTGAAGTCTTTGTGAATCATGAAGACAAAGTGAGGTACCAACCGCATCAGCATCCTTATCTGGGTGGGCAGAGGCCTTGAGCTGCCCTCTCCCCCTCCATATCTCCATACCCCTGAGAGTTGCCTTGCTCCCTGCTCTCTTGCTAGCCAGCCAAGCCTCTTAGCTTATAGCATTCAGTTCTTCATTGGTCTTTCCAAGCTTCATTAAACCTTCAGGACTAATTGTTCTCTAATTGGCAACATCGGGATATCAATATTTGTATTTATTTCCTGGGCCCATCCCCCCTGGAACACAGTGAATGGTGTTGAACTCAAATACTGCTAAACTGAATAAAGAGTGAGGGGGCCAGGAACAGGTAGACAATTAAGGTGCAAATCTTCAGTGAAATGGCAGGAGGTATCAAGAGCCCACACTGTTGGGGCTGGAGGCCAGCCACGAGCCGCCCCCTCTGCTTAGGGTTATGATTATGGAGGGCTCTGATCTCCAAAAGGACTCAATACAAAAGGGTTGGGTCATAGAGAGTCCCCCTAATGATATCAGCACAGAACAGTTCTTCCACAGAAATTTACTCTTTAAAAAAATGAAGTTTTTGTTCTTTTATGTATATGAATGTTTTCTCTTTATATATGTCTGTGTGTCTGGTGCCCAAGGAGGCCAGAAGATGGCATCAGATTCCCTAGAACTATAAATATAGATGGTTGTGAGCTACCATTTGGGTGCTGGGGCTCAAACTTAGGTTCTCTGGAAGAGCAACCAGTGTTCTTATCTGTTGAACTCTCCGGCACTAAAATATTTTTATTCTTTGGCCATATAATTCATATATGTAAATGTGTTTAGTCATTTTTACCTCCCCTTCCCCTCTCTCATCCCACTCTGACTACAACTGAACCCCTTATATTTCCAACACAACTACTTCTACTCTCTTGTCCTTTTTTCTTATTTTTTTATTTTTTGAGACACAGTCTTCCACTTAGCTCAGGCTGGCCCGGCACTTTCTATGTAGCTCAGTATAGCCCTAAATTCACAGTACCCTGCCATCTCAGACATAGCCACTGCTTAGATTACAGGCATGAGCTACCATGCCTGGCTGACAAGCGCTCATTTCTGGTTTCACTAGTACCTTCCTATGGCTGTGTCTGGAAGGGTCTCTGTTGGTCATATTCTCTGTTGGGAAGGTCTCACTTGAGTGATCCATGTCCAGAGGTGTTCAGTTTTGCCCCAGAATAGCAGAGTGTATGGCAAATGAGTGTTCACAGCCTTGTCAATAGGTTAAAAGAAACATCTATTGGATTCTTGGTTCTCAGGGCCGTTGACTCACTCTTAATATTTTGGGGAGAGAAACAAAGGGGACATGCTTTTAAATCTAAAGGAAGCACCACCCAACTCAACAGTAGCTTTGCCTACAGAAATATAGTCTGGCTGGGCAAATGTGGGCACACACCTTTAATCCCAGCACTTGGGAGGTAGAGGCAGATGAATCTCTGTGAGTTCGAGGCCAGCCTGGTCTACAGAGTGAGTTCCGACCAGGACAGCCAAGGCTGTTACACAGAGAAACCCTGTCTCAAAAGAAAGAAAGAAAGAAAGAAAGAAAGAAAGAAAGAAAGAAAGAAAGAAAGGAAGAGAAAAGAAAAAAAGAGTATGTTCTGACTAGACAATGCCCTTTCCCTTCCACCCACATAGTCCACATAGATCAACACGCTGAGACCATTTGTCCCAATGAAGGATGAGGACAACTCTGTGCTGGCCCCAAACCAGGAGTATTGTTCCTCTGCAAATTCTAATGTCAAAAACTGGAGGAGTTTCTGACATTAGATTTCTTGGAAGTCTGGGGTAGGGATTGAAGTGGACTTTCCCGTCATTCACCCCCTAACTTGTTTCAGCACAACAGTGGCTTCTACGGGCACTACCGAGGTCAGGTCAAGAGCGAGAGCGCTGGAGAATACCGCCTTGCAGCCAAGCCCCCTCCTCCAGCAGTGTTCTTGCAGAGATGTGAGGTACAGGGCATCCCTGAGGGCAGTGGGAAGGAGAGGGCTATTCCTGACTCTCTCTCTTTTTGTTTTTGTTCATTTGTTTCTTGAGACAGGGTTTCTCTGTGTAACAGTACTAGCTGTCCTGGAACTAGCTCTTGTAGACCAGGCTGGTCTCGAACTCACAGAGATCCACTTGCCTCTGCCACCCAAGTGATAGGATTAAAGGCATGCGCCACCACCACCCATGTCTATCCCATCCTCTTATGAGGTCCCAAGAGTGTCATCTCAGCCCTGACAAGACAGGTACCTGGGAACAGCCTACCCCTGGGACAGCAGGAGGTCTGGACCCTTGTCCTTGATTGAGGTCAGATCTCTACCAAAAGGGTAGAAAAGAGTAGGTACCAAAGTAGGCAGTTTTGTTTATGGGTCCTTCTGGATGGGAAAAGGTTCTAAGCCAAGTTAGGGTGGGTAGCAATGGGGAATAGAACCTTCAAAATCAAGAAATTGAATTTTGCTGAATTTCCCTTAATTTCAGATTTTTTGAGGCCACAAAAATCCATGACCAGCCTCCTAGGCCTAGGACTTGGGCATGAGTAGGAAGCCTCCCCTTAGTTGGCCAGGTGGTGGCTAGTATCAGCCATCATACCTGGCCAGGGAGGACTGGGAGGACAGGAGCATAGGTGGCTTAGAAGAGCAGAAATGGAATTCAAGAGCTGAGGAGGATGCAGGTCTAGCCCTCTGCCATTTTCATGCCTGTAGACAAGAAGAAACTGATATATGTACACTAGTCAGGGTCGCAGCACTGAAAAGCACCCTCAAAATAGGAAAGCTCAGGGGTGTTTGCTTACAAAAAACAGCAGGTATGGAGGCCTTAGGAAAATATGGTCTCACAAAATTTTGCTTTGGAGGGAGGATAAGAATTGAAACAAGGTCTCATTCTGTAGCCCAAGCTGGCCTAATTCATCATGTATCTCAGGCTGGCTTTGAACACATAATAATCATCCTGCTCCAATGTCTCAAATCTAGAATTACACCCAGCTAGTGTCACTGTTTAGCAGCCAAGTGTCTGGCTTGGTTGTACATGTGTGTAATCTTAGCTACATAGCAATACCCTGTCTCAAACACATAGGTTAGAGGTGTAACTCAGTAGCTCAGTACTCAGGTAGAGTATCTGTTTAGTGAGCATGAAGCCATGGATTTGATCCAGAGCATTGATAAACAAGGCACATGCCCATAATCCCAGCACACAGGAAGATCATATATTCAAAGTTTTCCTCAACTTTATAGTGTGTTTGAGTCCAGACCCTCTCTCAAAACAAAACTGAGCAAACAAACAAAAAGACTGGCAAATGGCCTTTACTGTTATCCCAGAAGAGGCTAAAGAGATCTTTCAAAAGAGGCAACATGGATTCTAGAATCCAGAAGAGAAAGGTGTGCTTGGAGGAGCCCCAAAAGAATAAAGGCTCCTGAGAACAGAAGCATAGTCGGCCGAGGGCAGAAGGGGACAAGAAATATTTTCCTATTTTCCTGTCTCCTCCCCGGGTTTCCCAGTGGTCATAGTGATGTACGTACTCAATCTGCCTTCTAAACAAGGACAGGGAAGAGGAAAGCCCAGAGAAACACACCCCGCCCACTGAAGCTTCTTATTTCCTAGCTTTTTGCCAGGTCCTCTGAGATCTGCCATCTGGGTTCTTCAGGAACTGCTTTCTCAGGCTGACAGCAGGATCTTGGAGATTGCCATGTTTCTTAGCATTCTTAGCATTTCCAGTTGGAAGGGCTTATTGTCAATACTTACAAAACTAGGCCCAAACGCAGCTTCCGATTGCCCATCAGCACCCTCCTTTCTTTTGAAACCTGGGTGTGTCCTCGTTAGTATAGTGGTGAGAAAAAAGAAAAAAAGAAAAAAAAAAGAAACCTGGATGTGGTGGCATACACCTGCCATCCCAGAACTTGAAAGGTAAATTCAGGAAGGTCAGGAGTTCAAAGGTAGCCTTGCTACACAATGAGCCTGAGATCATCTTGTCCTAAGCCAAAGAGAAAGAAAGGAAACACGTGAGCTGGTAGTACAGAGGCAGAAGCGATCCAGAACCTTGCCGATTGATTTCGACACTTTCCTTCAGACAGCACTCATCACGGAGAGCAAACATCCTCTTGATTTGTTAAACCTGCCCTTCAGGAACAGACATAGGAGACATGTTTTGGCTGATGAGCCAATTGAAGACTTGAGGCATTTTCTAGTATTATCAAATGCCCCAAGCAGCTTGATGTGTATGTATTGGACCTCGATTGAATAAATGTCAAGTCTCGTGGCTCTTTCTCAGTCTAAGCCTATTTTAATTAATAGGGCTGCCCAGGGAATGTGCGTATTTTACTTCCCATTGGCTGAGAGGCACCATCTTCAGTCGGCTGATTGCAGCTCTAGCTGTTTGTTTAAAAGCCTTCCTGAGGTGTAGCAACGCTTTTCTCTGGTTTAGAGCAGGTGAAAATTTCATCTATGGCATTTGGGTATGGGAAAAAAATTGTTTTCTTCTTTCATTTTCCTTCAAAACCAGATGGATTTATTCTAGCCTTTACCTGCCTGCTTGGGAACTGTAATATCAGTCCCGTTTGTTCCTAAAGTCACACAAGAAGAGTCACAGACACTCTTGGATGCAGCAGGTCCTTTGGCTGTGGTGCTGTGTCCCTGTCTCCATCCAACACAGACCCCCACTGACTTGACACTGTCCAGTTTTCCCAGGACCCTTGGCTCTCCCACATGTAAACACTGTCTCTTCCCAGCGGAACCTATCTTTCTTCCTAAGTCCTCTTAATCAAGACTTATGTCTCTAGTCCCACGTGCTCAGATACCATGGGGCCCTCAAGAGAGGAGAAGCCTAAACGGTTGAGAGACAAAAAATGCAGCTGATGCCTCTTCCGAAGGGCAAGAACACCCAGAGCTGCCTGGGTGGGGAGGAAATGACTCCCTTCTCACCAGGCTCCCACAGTTGTGAGAGAGCAAAACTGGAATCAGTGGGAGTTGAGAGATTATCCTGCCACTGTAGGAATAATGAGTTTCCAGAGCCAGAGTTGTCTCCAACAACAGAGGCATCCGTTCTAGGCTGTGTGTGACTCTGCTGCTAAGAATAGAGATGGGTGAAACCTAGAGGCCAGTTGGAGCTTGTCCTGGGCTTCCAGAATGTCGTTCTTCTTGTGCGTGTATTTGTGTGTGTGTGTGTGTGTGTGTGTGTGTGTGTGTGTGTGTTGTCAGAGGTCAGGACAGCTATCCACCTTGAGACAGGGATTCCTCTAGGACTTGGGATTTGCTAATTCAACTAACCTGGCTGGCCAAGTCCCCAGGAATCTTTCTGTCTCTGCTTTCCCAGCCCTGAGATTACAAGGGTGCACCACCATACCCAACTTTTTTTAAAATTATTTATTTATTTAGTGTACAGCATTCTACCTGCATGTATGCCTGCACACCAGAAGAGGGCACCAGATTTCATCATAGATGGTTGTGGAATTGAACTCAGGACCTATGGAAGAGCAGCCAGTGTTCTTAACCTCTGAGCCATCTCTCCAACCCATACCCAACTTTTTATGTGGGTTCTGGGGATGGAACTGAGATCCTCATGTGTGCAGAGCAAGCATTTTGAGGACTGACCTAGCTTCACAGAATCTACTCCCCCACACCTATTTATTTATTTATTTATTTATTTATCTATTTATTTATTTATTTATTCTTTAAGACTGGCCCAGGCTGGCTTTGAATTCCTTGTGGTTTGGGAGAGATGGTCTTTAATCATTTGGAACTGAAAATAGCCTTGAATTTCTGGCCGCCTTGCCTCTACCTCCCAAGTGCTGAGATCATAGAAATGTGCCATCACTTTCATTATAACGAGGCTTTTTCTGTCCTGCCAGCCAACTCCTAAATAATGACAGAGACTTCTTATTAATTATGAAGCTTGGCCTATAGCTTAGACTTGTTTCTAACTAGTTCTAATAGCTTAAATAAACCCATTTATATTAATCTACTATGACATGGCATTACCTTTCTTACTCTCTTACCTCCTGTTTCCTCCCACGTCTTCTGGTGTCTCCTGCATGCCTAGGTTCCTACTCTTCTTCCTTTCTCTCCCTAGAAATCCCACCTTTATCTCCTATCTATTGGTCATTCAGCTTTTTATTACAACAACCACAGCAATACATCTTCATACAGTGTACAAATGTCCCATAACATTTCCCCTTTTCTGTCTAAATGAAAAGGAAAAGTTTTAACTCTAACGTAGCAAAACTATATACAATAAGAACAATTATCAGGTATGAATTACATTCACAATGTCCAGTCCATTAGTATTGGAAAATTCAAAGAAAACACTCCATTATCTATCTTGTCTTGATGAGTACAAACTTTTATACCTGATTTACTTTCGATCAAAACTAAGAAAATCTGTAATAATGCCCATCAAAATCCCAGAAAAATTCTTCAAAGACCTCGAAAGAATGGTACTCAACTTCATTTGGAAAAGCAAAAAACCCAGAATAGCCAAAACAATTCTGGGTAATAAAAGAACTTCTGGAGGCATCACAATCCCTGACTTCAAACCACACTGCAGAGCAACAGTACTGAAAACAGCCTGGTACTGGCATAACAACAGACAGGAGGACCAATGGAACTGAATAGAAGACCCGGATATCAATCCACACATCTTCGAACACCTGATATTTGATAAAGAAGCAAAAAATATCAAATGGAAAAAAGGAAGCATGTTTAACAAGTGGTGCTGGCATAACTGGATATCAACATGTAGAAAAATGAAAATAGACCCATATCTATCACCATGTACAAAACTCAAGTCCAAATGGATCAAAGACCTCAACATAAAGCCAGCCACACTGAACCTTATAGAAGAGAAAGTGGGAGGTACACTTGAACCCATTGGCACAAGAGACCACTTTCTAAATATAACCCCAGTAGCAC
>PVIU01006638.1:28602-99665 GCA_004026605.1 Ondatra zibethicus
GTGCCACAAGGACATGTGCTCAACTATGTTCATAGCAGCTTTGTTTGTCATAGCCAGAACCTGGAAACAACCTAAATGCCTCTTGATCAAAGAATGGATTTTAAAAATGTGCTACATTTACACAATGGAGTGCTACACAGCAGAAAAAAATAATGACAGCTTGTATTTTGCAGGAAAATGGATGGAGCTAGAAAACATTATTTTGAGTGAGGTAACTCAGACACAGAAAGACAATTATCACATGTACTCACTCATAGGTGGTTTTTAAACATAAAGCAAAGAAAGCCAGCCTACAAACCACAATCCCAGAGAACTTAGACAACAATGCAGACACTAAGAGAGACTTACATAGATATAATCTACATGGGAAGTAGAAAATATAAAAAAAACAAGATCACCTGAGTAAATTGGGAGCATGGGGACCTTGTGGGAGGATTCAAGGGGAGGAGAGAGGCAGGGAGGGGAGCAGAAAAAAACATAGAGCTCAATAAATATCATGGAAAAAAACCTCAACCCTAACTGAGCTTGGGGCTCTCCAATTATTCCAATACATTGGACACGCTGAGAAACTGAGTTTGCAAACTTATGTAAAATAAAGGCTCTTTTCTTTTACATTGAAAGAAAGAAAATCTGTAATGAATATCTAATCTTCAACCCCATCACAGACCCGAGAAGTATATAATATTACCTGATTAAATAGGAAGCACAGAGCAAGCAACTTCCAAAACTAAGAAACAACAGAGATTGCCTGAACAATCACCAAAGGTTCCTTTGCAATCTTAGGGTATACATCTTTGGCTTACAGGCCTTGATTATCTGACAGGCTTTTTGGTGAAGCAGGAATTTTGAAGGGCTGACCTATCATGTCTTGGCAAAGTTTGGCAGTTTTGTGTTTTGCTTGGCCAATTTGGACAGCATACTTTCAGCAGTGGAGGTAAGGGCAGTTTCTTGCCCAGTGGTTAACTTTTCCACAGTGAAAACAAACTCCATATGTAGGTTCTTTGATGTCTATTATCTTTTTTTGAAGTAGATTTCTTGCTGCCAGAAGCAGACACATCTCATTGTCATGAAAAAGCCTCATTTTATTAAAACATCTTAAATGCCATACTTTATAGCTCCATGAAGTGTTTGAAGACCATTTTTAATATTTATTTATTTATTATGTATACAATATTCTGTCTGTGTGTATGTCTGCAGGCCAGAAGAAGGCACCAGACCTCATTACAGATGGTTGTGAGCCACCATGTGGTTGCGAGCCACCATGTGGTTGCCAGGAATCAAACTCAGGACCTCTGGAAGAGCAGGCAATGCTCTTAACCACTGAGCCATCTCTCCAGCCCCTGAAGACCATTTATCTAGCTAAAATATATCTCTATTTGACCTGGAAAACATATGTAACGTGACTATAAGTTTAATTGTCATAGATGACATAGATGACTAATCTGTATTTCTTTATTATCCTAAATTTCTTTCAAAGACTAAAACTTTACATTATTTTTTTAAATTCTTTTTTTTTTTTTTTTTGGTTTTTCGAGACAGGGTTTCTCTGTAGCTTTGGAGCCTGCCTGGACCTAGCTCTTGTAGACCAGGCTGGCCTCGAACTCAGAGATCTGCCTGCCTCTGCCTCCCGAGTGCTGGGATTAAAGGCATGTGCTACCACCGCCTGGCTCAAATTCTTTTTTTAATAATTTATTTTTATTTTATGTGCATTGGTGTTTTGCCTATGTGTATGTCTGTGTGAGGGTGTATATTGGTGTGGGAAGTCCTTCTCTTTATGTGTTGATTTTATTGGTTAATGAATAAAGAAAACTGGCTTGGCCTATAGCATAGGAGGAGGAAGGTGGAGTCAGAGGGAAGTCATGGATCCACCGCCTGAGACAGATGCTGGAAACTTTATCTGGTAAGCCACAGCCACATGGCAATACAACAGAATAATAGAGATGGGCTAGTTTAGGATATGAGTTTAGCCAGAAATACGCTTAAGTTATTGGGCAAACAGTATTGCAAATAATATGGTTTTTCATATATATAAATGAGTGGTTATTTCATGGCTGGGCAGCTAGGCAAACAAGTGACCCTTCCCCCGACAGCATGTAGGTCGGTTTAAATCAGTAGTCCCTCTCATAATCCAGCGTCTTTCAGCAGCTGCCATTTGTTCATCAACATTCAAAAATCTCAAAGCCAACAAAGAACCATACAGGATCTAGATGCCTGTGTGTTTCCTATCTTTATGTGGCTTTTTTTCTTTTATATTACTTTACTCTCTCTTTAAAGACTTTATCTCATTATTTTTAAACTATTTTTTCTATAACTGTCTATACCCATTTTTTACTGTATCTGTTTAAAGGTTTTCTTGGTCTGGACCACTTTACAATGTGCCTGAAGCCTTCTCTGATAACATGAGCCAAACCTTACACCTGCTTCTCGGCTTTGCACGTGGCACTGGCTGGCTCAAGCCTGCAGACATGGCTGGGAGTGAGCCATGTCTCTGTATGTTGTGGCCCACCTGAGAGACTGTGGGACTAGGAAGCTGTGTCTGGTTCCATGTTTCAAACTTTTTAAAAAAGCTTTCTCAGGTCCTATGTAGTATGCTTACCCTCATGTTGGATGCCATATTTAACGAGTCTTTTTTGTTCCACTAACCAGCTCTCAAATAATGACACAAAGACTTCTTCTTCTTTTTTTTTTTTTTTTTTTTGGATTTTCCAGACAGGGTTTCTCTGTAGTTTTTGTAGCTCTTGTAGGCCAGGCCGGCCTCGAACTTGCAGAGATCTGCCTGCCTCTGCCTCCCGAGTGCTGGGATTAAAGGCGTGCGCCACCACCACCCGGCTGCTGTTCAGCTTTTTATTACAGCAATACATCTTCACAGAGCTTACAAATATCCCACAGTATTCCACTTTATGCACTGGTGAGACCAACCCTAGAGGCTTTGCATGATGGGTACACACTCTACTAACTGAACTGCATTCCCAGTTCAATCTTGTACTTATGACCCTGCTTCTTCCTTTGTTTTAGGATTACAGGGGTACGCAACAATGCCTGGTGACATTTATTTACTTACTTACTTCACATATGTGGACACCTTTCATCTTACAGGCCTTAGATCTTTTTCATTGAAAAGATTATACATTAATAAATGTTTAAAAGAAATACTTGAGAACCCATCTGCAATTTGCCCAATTTTTAACAGAAACATTTTGCAATGCTATAGCAATGAACATGTTTACAATTCACCAATCCCATTGAAGTTGCCACGTTTGTATTTGCGTTGGTGTATATGTACTAGGATTTATAGGGTGTTACCCAGCGCAGGTTCACATAGCCACTAACAGAGTTAACTTTCTGATGAACATCACCAAGAACCATGGTGCTGGCCTTTTACCAGCACACCTGCCTGCCTCCTGTGCCTCCTTCTCAGCTCCTACCAACCTGCTTTCACTTCTAAAATCCTGTTGCTTGAAAATGCTTGGATAAGTGTCTCGGTTCACACTTAGAATTCTGATACTAAGAAGGCAGCAAGTCAGGAAGCCTGTGAATTCCAGGTCAGCCAGGCCTACACAGGGAGACCTTGTCTCAAAAGAAAAAAAGGTGGGCATTGTGGCCCACCTTTATAATTGCAGCACTTGGGAGGCTGAGGTAGGAGGATGGCTACAAGTTTGAGGCTAGCCTAAGCCACACGGTGAGCCCAGGACAGTCTGAGCTGCAGTGTGAAATCCTGTCTCAACAAATCAGTGACTTAAAGGGAAAACCTGCCATGTAAGTGTAATAATACAGTATGCAACCTCGGAGGTTGGTTTTTCTGGCTCAGTGTAATTTCCTGGAGAGTCAGCCAAGGAGTTATGGCTATAAATAGCTCATTTCTTTTCATTACTAAGTAGTGTTCTATGGTTTATATGGATTGGATTGTTTGAGCATTCGCTTTATTAAAGGGTATCTGAGCTGATTCCAATTTTGGCTCTTATAAATAAAGCTGCTGTGAACATTTGTGCAGATCTTTGGGTGAGCATAAGTCTTCTTTTCTCTGGGATAAATGCCCAGAAGCTCCATTACTGGATCATATGGTAGTGGCATCTTTAGTTTTTAAAGAAACTGTCAAGCTGTTTTTCATTGTAACCTTGCCATTTTACATTCCCACTAGCAGGGCATGAATGATCCAATTTCCCTGCTTTTCCACTAACACTTGGCATTGTCTCTATTTATAGTTTTAGCCATTCTGATATGTGGGTGATGAGGTTTTACTGTGATTTTGATCTGTGCTTCTCCAGTGTTTAATGATGTTAAGCATCTTTTTGTGTTCTTTGCCATCTGGATATTCTCTTTTTCTTTCTGTGAAATATCTTCATGTAATTTGTCCATTTCTTATTAGCTTATTTGTTATTTTACTATTATAATGATATAATTCTTTATATATTCTAGATTCTAGTCCTTGTTGAAGATGTGGTTTGCAAGTATATTTTTCCCCTGTCTGTAGCTTGCTTTCCATCTTCTTCTTATGGATTTTCATAGAAAAATCTTTTTGGGAGATAAGATAAATCTTTGTGTGGACTAGGCTGGCCTTGAACTGGTGACTGACCTCCTACCTCAGCCTCCTAAATGCTGGGATTATAGGCATGGCTGTCATGCATGGCAAAAGTTTTTAAAATATTTATTTTTATGAGTATAGTGTGTGCCTGCATGATTGTATGTGCACCAAGTGTGTGCAGGAGCTAGAAGAGTCCAAAAGTGTTCATCCCCTGGACCTGGAATTACAAGTGGTTGTGGGACACCTGATAGGAATGTGGTGACTGAACCTGGATCCTCTGCAAAAGCAGTAAGAACACTTAACCACTGAGACCTCTCTGTAGTCCCCAAGAACAGAAATATTTTAAGTCTGATAAGGTCTATTTTTTTGTTTGTTTGTTTGTTTGGTTAGTTGGTTGATTGGTGTTTGTTTTTCTTTTCTTTTTCTTTTTTTGTTTTTTTGAACAGGGTTTCTCTGTGTGACAGCTCTAGCTGTCCTGGAACTAGCTCTGTAGACCAGGCTGGCCTTGAACTCACAGAGATCCCCCTGCCTTTGCCTCCTGAGTGCTGGGATTAAAGGCATGCACCACCACTGCCTGTTGATCTGCCTGCTCCCACCTCCTACGTCCCCTCTCCCACCTCCCGAATGCCGGGATGACAGCCTGGCCCACCACACCTGCCTTACCTTTTCTTTTTTGACTTTGATTTTAGTGTCAAGTCTAAGAACCCTTGGCCTGGTCTGGTGTCTGAAGAGTTTCTCCTTTTCTCCTTTTTTTTTTTTTATTTCTAAACAGTCTTGATTTTTGGTTGGTTAATTATTAGTTGATTTTGGGGTTTGCAAGTGTGTGTGTGGTGTGTGCTGAACCCAGGCTTTGCACATGCAAAACCCACTCTCTACCATTGAGTTAAGGCCCCAGTTCCAAGAGTCCTGCGATTTTAGTGTCAATTGTTTATAAGAAATGCTGGCCAGCTTCCTGTCTTCATCGAGTTATGCTTTTTGAAGATTACTTCCAGATATATAATAGCTGAGGTAGGAAGGGCCTAAAGGGCAGACAGTTATACCACAGGCTTCATTTGACTGAACCATCAATCTTTGATGGAGCTAGTTTCTTTCCGCTCTCTCTCTCTCTCTCTCTCTTCTTTTCTCTCTTTTTCCTTCTAGTTCCAGGGACAAAAATCCAGAGCCTCAGACCAGCTGGGCTAGCACTCTACCACCCAAATTCTTCATTTTATCTGAGCTTGTTGCCAGTCATTGCTGATACCCCCACCCCATCCATGGAGATCTCCCCAGGTCAGGTCTAAGGAAGGAATCCTTGGTGTGTTTAGAGAGAAGACTAGAATGGCGGAAGTAGGGTCACAGAGAAGGACCTGTGTCTTCCTGCTCTCATGACTGCTGTTATGATTTTGGTTGTTACAAACATGAAAAGCTTTTTGCAGATTTTTGGCAAACAAGATGTGGCCTGGTTTATGTACACAGGAATTTCTGGCTAGTGAGAAGACGATAGACTGGGAGTGGGGATCTCAAAAGCACAGACATAGGTGCAAAGCTCTTGCGATATTTCAGGCAAGAGGTGATGGTGGTTTTGACCAGGGCAAGCCAAGTGCAGCCTTCCAGCACCTGGGAGACTAAGGCAGAAGGATCTTCAAGTCCAAACTGGGTTGTATAGTGAATTCCAATTCTGCTTGGGCTATGTAGCAAGACTCTTTTCACAACAACAAATAGGAGGCTCAGCAGTGAAGAGCACTGGCTGCTCTTCCAGAGGTCCTGAGTTCAATTCCCAGCAACCACATGGTGGCTCACAACCATCTGTAAGAGATCTGGTGCCCTCTTTTTCTTTTCTTTTTTCTTTTTTCTTTTTTTTTTTTTTGGTTTTTCAAGACAGTGTTTCTCTGTAGCTTTGGAGCCTGTCCTGGAACTAGCTCTTGTAGACCAGGCTAGTCTCGAACTCACAGAGATCTGCCTGCCTCTGCCTCCCGAGTGCAGGGATTAAAGGCGTGCACCACCACCGCCTGGCCTGGTGCCCTCTTCTAATGTGCAGGTGTACATGCAGAGCACGGATACATAAAATATAAATAAATACATAATTTAAAGAATTCGAGTGAGTGGTGGTGGCGCACACCTTTAATCCCAGCACTTGGGAGGCAGAGGCAGGAGGATCTCTGTGAGTTCAAGGCCAGCCTGGTCTACAGAGTGAGTTCCAGGACAGTCAAAGCTACACAGAGAACCACTGTCTCGGAAAAAAAAAATTTAAAACAACAAACAAACAAAAATGGAGAGAAGACTCAAGTATTTGGATCTCGCTGTTAGGTGCCATGGCCTGAACTCTAGGGAAAATGAGTTTGAGGCGATCCATCAGTGATGTGTTTCGAGATGCTCTGCCATGCCTTGTCCCGGAGATGGAGATGTGGAGTTGGCAGCTGACTATTGAGCCTGGATCCAGCAGATACCCTCAAATAGAGACAGACATAGTCATTTCCAGATGCCATTGAGGGCACAGAGCTTGGCTGTGCTGTCAGGGAGTATGGGTGGAGGAGGGAGACTGAGCCTAATCCTAGGGAAGTTAGACTTAAAGCCCTCCACTGGTGACAGGACACCCTGGCAGACATCCACTGGTCCCAAAGCTTCTATTTAGGGCACTCTCAGGACAAGAGAGATGGGGTGGGTGTGAGGTATTGCTTTCATTCCTCTCTACCCTTTCAGGGTATTGGCATTCTAGCAGTTTAGAAGTAGCCTCCTCCTCAAAGGAGCAGCATCTGCAGGAGCAGGTAAGCATGCCCCCTCCCCTTACCTTCCTTCTCATCTTCTTTCAAGGAGCCAGCAAGGCAACACTTCTTCTCCAAGCATGACAACCGCACTTCCTTCGACAAAGTGAGTGCTGGAAAGAGGAAGGGGGAGGAGTCCCTGACTAACAGAGGATAGAGCCGGTAGGGTGGATATACAACCTTTAGGAGAGCAAAGGTTTCTTAAATCAGCAGATCATCTATTTTCCCTAACCTTTCCCACGGCTAAATAGCCCATCCCCCAGACAGAGGCAACTCTGCCTTGGTTTTCTTGGCTAGTTTCCCCAACAACATACAAATATCCCAGGGTGCCACTCAGGGGCTTCATGCTAAAATGGATGGTGTTGCTGAGGATGCAGGGTACAGGTTAGGAGGCCTGGGACAGGCCAGCATCACCGAACTGTTATGGGATTAGATGGGGCCCAAGCAAATCCTGGATGCCAAGACTGTGGGCCAAGGGCCCGTACCGTTGAGGAGGGCCCCTACTGCCTGCTGCAGGGAATTGGAAGACGGAAAGACCTGGAACGCCTGTGGAAAAGACACACCTTCCTGCGTTGGGCACCCTGCGAGCTGGAACTGAGCCAGCAGCCGCCTCTGGAATCTTCCTACCAGGCTGATTTCCCGTCAGGCACAGGACTCAGTAGGCTCCCCCAGCGCCTCGTCCACTTTGTTCAGGTCCAGCCTCCCTATGCCAACACCACCTACCAGCACAACTTTTGCCGGCCATCCCGGGGTGGCCATTGTGGTAGCGGCAAGGTAAGGCCCCAAGAGCCAGTTGCTGAAACCCTGCCTGACCTCCCAGGAATCCCGAGGCCCAAGCTGCTGCAGCACTACCTTCATGCTGGAGTTTCTGAGTGTTTAAATTGGTCCCAAGCATTAAACAGGGTCAGCTGACATAGCGGCCTGTTTGTACTGACAGCCCAAGGTGTCTCAGGGGCCTGTGATCAGCTCGCTACCAGGTCCTGTGTCTGGCTCCCATGGCATTTGTGCCAATGCTTGTGCGCTGGGCTGGGGAGAAGCTGTCCAGGGAGCCCTGCCACTAAGTGAGAAAGGCTAGGGCCCGCGGCAGACTCAGAGTCCAGGAAGGTCCCCTTGACCATGGGTGGATTCTAGGGACTAATAACTTCTCAGTAGCTGTAGCCTCTTTTACTTTGTGTAGCCATGGGGAACACAGAACCTGAGGATCCTAAGTGAGCAGCCTAGGGCGGGCAGCTCCCTCCAGGAGCCAGGTGCCTTGAAGGGTTTGGCCCTTCGGCCACAGCCTGCCCAAGAGATGTCTCCCCACAAGGAGACTGCCCCAGCCACCACACCACCGAGCCACTGCTTCCTCTGCAGTTGTGCAGAACTCGAGGAGAACTGTGGGATGTGATCTCAAGGTCATCCTAACCTTGACACTCAAGGCACCTTATGTTACCTAAGCCAAAGCTGAGGCTTAAGTGGAGTTGAGACACCAGGTCACTTTAGGTATGGTTAGAAAGCTTAAGAGGCTCCCTGTGGGCTCCCGTCCCTGGGAGAGTTGAGGCTCCAAAGGAGGGCAGGGCAGGAAGAGCATCAAAGCCACACAGCAGATTTCATCAGAATTTTTATTTCTACATCCAAACTCCCTGGGTCCTCACAACAGCCCTGTGAGGTAGGTGGGGCGGGAAAGTTTCAGAGCTTCCCATTCACAAATGAGGACGCCGAGGCACAGAGAGGTGAGGCGGCTTGCCCCAGGTAGAGGGCACAAAGCCAGCAGTCCTCTGGCCCTCCGGCAGTCCCCATATTCTCTCCTCTGTTTCTTCTGTGATCTCCAGCCTCAGAATACTCCTAGGGTCCACAGGGACCCTCAGGGAAGGCTGGATGCTCAGACTTTTCCAGAATAGCCACTGGAGAAGGCCTGGTCAACTCTCGGGGCCTATCCTGTGAGACCAAGGCTCTTCTCTTCCACTTCAGAGTTGACAGAGGGCCTATAAGTGCTGGAGCTAGCTATGGTTGTGAGTGGATGGTATTAAAAATAGGTGTAAGCATGTGTGTCCTGTGCTAAAGACAAAGGCTCCTCTGACCCCAGTACCTAAGGCAGTAACTCAAGTGCCCTCTCCTGTGCCTTCCTCATCCTACAGAGCCATGGGGAGCTCCCTCAGCAGTGAAAAGGAGCCAATCTGCTACTATACTGAGCTGCTCTGGTAGACAGGTCTCCCCAGGCCTTCAGACCCCATCACGCAGACACAGTGCCTCCACGGCTTGACTGGGGCCCTGGGCCACACCTCCAATAACGAACAGCCGGAGCCCAGCCTGTAGGCTGGAACAGGAGCATCGGGCTGTAGGCATGGCGGGCAGTGCCTCCCAGCGTCGCCGTGCCAGACTGAAACTCTCCACGGAGGCCAAAGGGCATGGCTGGTTCCCTGCAGGAAGGACATAGATGGTGATAAGGGGCTCAAGACCCTTTTGTTCCCTTTCCCAGACAATGGCCCAGTAAGTACTACTCCAACACCTGCTATCAGTGCTTGCTCTTCATTGCCCAGAGTTCATCTTTGTTTATTCATTTATTCATGCTTTGGTCATCTATTTGGTCACTTTCATTTTTTGGGTTTTTTGTTTTGTTTTTGTTTTTTTTTTCGTTTTTCAAGACAGGGTTTCTCTGTAGCTTTGGAGCCTGTCCTGGAACTAGCTCTTGTAAACCAGGCTGGTCTCGAACTCACGGAGATCCGCCTGCCTCTGCCTCCCAAGCACTGGGATTAAAGGCATGTGCCACCACCGCCCGGCTATTTGGTCACTCTCATCTGCTCTGCTTCCATTAGAGCCCCCAGGCAGGCACTGGGGGATGCTCTGAGAGCCAGGACAACCACAAGCTCTCTGATGTACAGATGGGCAAAGCACCAACAAAGCTCTGACCCCAGAGTCTAGAGAAGGTGGTCCTTCTAGAGACACTCCTTTCTGCTTCATACCTCCTTTCCCTCAGCTCCACAGACTTACCGAGGCCCCCAATAGCCACAATGTTGCCCCCTAGGGAGCCGACCACAAAGTCAGCCCTTTTATCCCTCATTCGCAGGCTACGAGGCAGCTTAGTCCAGGAACCTGAAGGAGAGAAGACATAAGATGCACATACATAGACATACACAGCCACGAGAAAGAGATGTAAGATGTATGCAGACATAAACAGACGTGAGGCACATGTGCACAGACATACGCAGATGAGAGGGAGAGAAGACGTAAGACGTATGCACACAGACGACATATACAGATGTGAGGCATGCGCGCGCACAGACATACACAGACATGCAGCCGCGAGGGAGAGAAGACATAAGGTGTACACACGCAGGCACGGAGACGTACATAGACGTAAGGGCATGTGTGCTCACGTGCGCGTGCATGCACACACACACACAATGCCCTTGTACCCCACAGGGAGCAGGACAGACTAGAAGAGGTATTGCTCACCATGCTCCAGGTCAAACATCTCCACAGTGTTGACAAAGTGTGGGCGGGAGTAGAAATTGTGGGGCCCAGGCTGCTGCAGGCCACCCAGGCTAAAGACACTGCCTTCAGCCATAGCACAGCCAGCAAAGGCTCGGCGGCTGGGCAGGCTTGGGTGTCGGGTCCATGTACGGGTCTCCAGATCAAAAGCTTCAAAAGCAGTCACTGGGAGCTTGCCCTGGCGGCCTCCTGTCAAAGGAATTGAAGCACCTGGGACAGAGCCCCGAGGGCTTGGTGGCATCTTACCAGGTAGCTGAACTGTCCATCCCAGGCTACTCCACCCAGCTGTGTACACACTGGACTATGGGTCATTCATGAGACCACGTAAACCCTCAGGTACTGAATTTAATTTTCCAACCCCAGTTGGGCCACCAAGGAGGCCTCAGAATAGGTCTGGATTCCCACCAACAAAACTTCTCAAATACTGACATCTCAGACTAAAACTGATCCCTAATCCAGACAACCTATAGGGATGGAGACATCTGGACTCTTTTTTCCCCTTTCCCACATCCTTCAGCCCTTACCCAGGACATAGATCTTGTTCCCATGCAGGAAGGTGGAGGCCCCATAGCAGGGTGTGGGCATGGAGGGTAGCGACAGCCAGCAGTCCCGGCGGGGCTCATATACCCGTACCTGGGCCTGGGGGGTCGTGTCAGGACCCATTCCCCCCAGGGCATACACCATACCATCTGCACAGAGAAGAGTAGTTCCGACCTCACAACCATGTCTGGCTGGTGAACCCCACCCTGACAGCTCCCTTGGTCAGGCCCAGGGGTGGATGGAGACCCATGTGTTTGTCAAAAACTTGGTTGCCCATCTGAAGTGGGAACTAGGAGTCTGAGATTCCAGCTTTGGCCTAGGCTCCTCCAAGTGAAGAGCAGGAGGCAGCTGATCTAATTATAATCCAGCACTGTCTCCCTGGAGACGCTATGGCAACCAAATCTGGCATCTAAGCAGGCTAGCCTGGACTGGTGGTCAGACCTGGAGGCCATAAGGTGTGTGTATGTGTGTGTGGGGGGGGCTCCCCTAACAGGGGAGGGGAGGGATAGATTAAGACAGTGGTAGAGGGGATTAAGAGACTTGCTCTGCATGGAGCTCAGTCTGGGAAGGGAACTCAGGGGATCAGCTAGGGGAAGACCAGAGCTGGAGTCTGTAGGACAGAGCCGTGAGCACCTCTGTCACGCTGTTTGACTGTTAGGTGCTCAGAGTCAGCTAGGGGCACATCGACAGGCCTTTGGGTGATGTGTCAGGCAGCTGGGGGCTTCCATGGCAACCATCTCCAGGTCAGCTTGGCCTTTGTCCACATCAGGATCCCTAGTGTGTGTGTGGTGGGGGTAGGTCTAAGCACTTAAGCACTTGCTGGGCTCAGAGCCAAGGCCTTGCTCCCCTCCCCCACTCCAGACTATTTATAACTATGAGAGTCATTAGGCCACACCCCCCACTGTCTCTTAGTAACAAAGAATAGAACAGGGTAGTGGCTGGGGTCTCCCATCTTTCTGGGGGCCTTCTGGGCTCTGACCCCCATCTCACAGCCCAGAAAAGGCAATTAGCAGCAAGTTGCAGAAAGCCTAGATGAGAGAGAAGACAGGAGGTAAAGGCATGTCCAAGCCAGTACCTATCCAGTCTCTGAGGTAATGGGCCCGGTCAGGAGAAGGGAAAATGAAGGCTGTAGGGGCACCTGAGGGACGTTCCTTGATGAGCCACTCACCTCTCTCCACAGTCGCAACCCCCATGGCTGCTTGAGGGAGGGTGGCCCGACGCTCCCAGCGGCCTTCATCAGCCAAGAAGGCCTCCACAGCAGCTACTGGGCTCTGGACTTCATCCACGCCACCCACCACTAGCACCTGCTTACCCAGAACCACAGCAGCTGCACCAGCCCGGGCAGTGGGCAGGGGTGCTAACGCTAGCCATGTGTGTGAGGCCATGTCCAGTGTCTCAGCAGTGTCCAGAGGTAACCCAGCCCGGCCACAGCCCCCCAACACCAGCAGGTGCCCATCCTGGTGTGCCACTGTGCCATATACCCGGCAAGTGGGCATGGGGGGGAACACCTGCCAAGCAAAGGCCCGGCCACCTCCTGAAGCCATGTTGCTCACTGCCAGTGGCAGGCCATGTTATTTGCTCAGGCTATGGGCCTCCCTGTGGGGACATGATAGGGCCTCATCTTGAATCTGCCAGGGCTGTAAGGCTGTGTCTGACCAGTCCAAGGGACCTTGCCTTCACCTGGAGGAGAAATGGAAAACAAAGGATCAGGGCCACTGTCAAGAAACAGATGAACGACACATAGCTAAAGGCAAGCCAGGCCCGAAATCACTGATGGGGAAGGATCTGTTCCCTTTGATTAGCACTCCACTGGTGAAGATCCTTCTGTAGTGGAAAGGAGAATAGACTCCAGATTCCTGTCTGCTTTCTCACTTCCCATAGGGGCCTGGGGGACTCTCCCCACCCAGAACACTGAAAACTAGCAACTTCATTGCTTCGAGTGGAAGGGGAGGTAGTGACTAGAATCCAACTCTCTATCCTAGCGCCCTTCCTTCCCAGTAAGACTTATCCTGGTTTTCCAAGAGAGGAGTCCTCTGCACACTGGCATCTAGTGTGGCCTGGACAGCCATCAGGGTCCCTCACCTGCAGTCCTTGACAAGGAGCATCCCAGTCTACAAAATACAACCACTTATATCATCAAACAGTCAGTCTTGGTGTGAGGAATTCAAAGGGGACAGACCTCAGAATTACACACTCCTTTCGAAGTCCATCCTCAGGGGTGTGGCAATGCCAGCAGATTCCCTGCTGGGGAGGGATGAAGGGACTGGTGTGGGGGAATCTCATGATTACAGGATTTGAAGGTGCCTCAGTCCAGGGCTTTTCATGGAGGAATAAACAGCTAGATTCCTGAGTGTCCCCTAAGATCACATTCTTTAGCCTTCCCTTCTCTCTCTGTCTCTCTCTCTCTCTCTGTCTCTCTCTCTCTCTCTGTCTCTCTCTGTCTCTCTCTGTCTCTCTCTCTCTCTCTGTCTCTGTCTCTGTCTCTCTCTCTCTCTCTCTCTCGTGTGTGTGTGTGTGTGTGTGTGTGTGTGTGTGTGTGTGTGTGTGTGTGTGTGTCTGTTGGGGGTCTCCACTCTCAGTCCCAGGATTTGGTAGGACAGTCTCCTGGCCCCAAACTTCGAACTCAGAGGAGAGTGGGGGGCGGGTCTGGCTAGTGGGTTTAATTAAGGCTCTAAGCTTCATGCCCCAAACTTCCCTTGAGCGAGCCTCCCGCGGGACTCACCCGCTGGATCTCTGATGTCGCCAGGGCACTGGTCCGCTGTTCCGCCTCCGCTGACGCTGGTTCTGGCTAGGGCTGAAGCTGGGCTCTGGTGGGGCTCCGGCACCGCTCAGGCGTGGGGCGGGGCTGGTCCAGGTCCGCCCCTCGCTCCCCCTCCCCAGATTCGGGGAAACCTCCTCCCGCCTTAACTCTGCACATGCCACGGCAGGAGTAGGGTGCACGGACCCACGGTCACCCAAAATGAACAGACAGGCATATGGACATCCAGCCGGCTAGGATTTAGGATTCCACCTAGGGCGATGATAGAAACGAGGCAGCGGCGAGCAACACAACACCGGTATGGAGAGCTCCGAGGCGGGGTGTCGTTCTGAGTCGGACCCACTGTGGGTGCATTCAGCAGGAGCTAGCCAGTGGAACCTGAGGCCTTTTAGGGGTCGGAGCCCGCCCATCACAACTGAGCCTTGAGGTGGCCAACCAACAGCTTTGCAGCGGCGCCCCCTGGAGGACACTAGGGCTGTAGCCTGGGCCTTGGGTTGGGGAACCCAGCTGCCCTGTCCTAACCAGGACACAACCTTGACACAAAGCCAGCCACAGAATAGATCCTATAGAGTACACTGAGACCACTAGCAGGTGGTGGAGGAGCCGGCTGTGCTAGCCTTAGGACCTATCCCGTCCTTCTTCACAGAGAGCTAGGTTATTCTTAGTTAGATCTGAGCAGATGAGTTAAAACAGCCAGAGGCCAGGTGTCTCCGCCTAATCCTATACATCCTGAGACTGGGGCTACTCCGGCTGGGTGACTGTCCATCTTCAGGGTACAGGGCTTGCCTCTAGCCAAGTCTGTGGTCATGTTGATAGCAAATAGATGTGACAAAGACCCACTTCCCTCCCATTCAAGCCTTAGTCTTGCCTATCGTATGAGCTCCATGCTGTTGCCGGCTCAATGGCTTTGTTCCCCTTTCAGTACAGTGTTTAATTTTCCCAAAGCAGATCCAGAGCCGGTGACCTGAGTGCCTGTAGTTAGTGTGGGAGGTGGAGTTTCTACTGAAAGCACAGGCACACGCTGAGGAGTAGCAGGAAGACCAAGGAGAGCAGCCGATGAAGGAGGTGTCATCAAACTAGTTACACTCTGGGTGACTGGAACCAAACCCATCTGGGGATTCTGGGAGCTGATGAGGAGCGTGGCTCTCACACTGGTACTGCTCCCAAGGGGAAGGGAAACTGCCGAACTCAGCTTCACACCCCATCAATCATAGGTTGAGAGCTGTTTGGAGGCATTAATGCCTTTGGCTGTCCAGAATGTGGATGAACCCTTCCTTGTGACAAAAGCAGGCCTATACTCTTTCAGAAGTTGGTGGTTCAAGGTGGAGGGCATGCCCAGGAATGACGGTGCAAAGACTGGTTACAAACTGCAGAGCCTCTAAAAGGCCTCTGCTCGCCTATGGCCCTTCTCCAGTTCCCCAGATTGCTCTGTCTTGGGGCACCGTTATCTACCCTCACAGGGCTACACGTACAGCCTCATACTCACCATGTCCCCTCCCTTTTCTTTCCAGCTGCTGACCATTTACAAGCTAGCTGTTTTTAAATGTCTCCCAGTACTAAGTCAAGGTCATCTCGTCTTGCTCCCTCCAAATTTTGAAGCCATCTGTCCCCACAGATTCCACCACCTTGTTATCTGTCACCTCAGTCTATTGTCACTTCATCCTCCAAATTGGTTTTTTTTTTCCAAATTGGTTTAGGGGACTGGAGAGATGGCGTAGTGGGCCTCTTCCAGAGGACCTGGGTTCAATTCCCAGCACCCATACAACAGCTCATAACTGTAACTCCAGTTCCAAAAGATCTGACACACTCACATAACACCAATGCACACAAAATAAAAATAAATTTTAAAAATTAGTGTTTTGCTGCTTTGAGACAGAGTCTTCTGTAGCTCAGACTGGTCTTGAACGTGGTACATAGCCAAGGATGACTTTGAATTTCTGAGTCTCTCATCTCCTCCCAAATGCTGGGATTACAGGCATACTACCTTGTCCAGTTTGTACAGTGGGAAGGAGCAAACCCAGGGCTTCCTGCATGCTAAACAAGTGCTCCACCAACTGAGCTGTGCCTCCCACCCCCAAAATTGCTTTTGAAAGTTACCATGTATACTAGTCAAGATTCTTTAGGGGAACAAAACCAATAGAATGAATACATGCTACAAGGGGACTTAGGTGGTGGCACACACCTTCAATCCCAGCACTCAGGAGGCAAAGGCAGGTGGATCTCTGTGAGGTTGAGGCCATTCTGGTTTAGAGAGCAAGTTCCAGGACAGCCAGGGCTATACAGAGAAAGCCTGTCTCAATAACAAACAAAAACAAAAGATTTAGACAACAGATTGGTGGTACAGAGGTTAAAAGCACTGGTTGCTCTTACAGAGTTATAATCGTAAAAATAAAATGGCGCTGTTCCCCTAGGGCAGCAGCGGGCGGGCGGCAGGCCACAAGGGGCAGCGAGCCCCAGGGAGGGAGAGATACAGATAGGCACACCATGCAGAGTGAGGTTGGCTATTTATTTAGTGGGTTATGGAAGGGAAGGGAGAAAGAAAGAGGGAGGGAGAAGGGGGATGAGGAGAGAGAAAGAGAAACAGAGGGGGGAGAGGAGAGGAGAGGAAAAGAAGAGAGAGCTCAAAGCTGGAAGAGGAAGGAAGATCCCCCTGCCTAGGTGGGGGGAGTGGATGGGTAGGAGGGTGGGGGTGGGCGGGGCTTGTCTCTTAAAAGGACAGAACAGACCATTACACAGAGGTCTTGGGTTTGGTTCCCAGCACCCACATAGTGGCTCTCAGCCATTTGTAATGATCTGACACCTCTCCTGACCTATGCAGGTACCAGGCATATACATGGCACACATGTATACATATAGGCAAAATACTCATACACATAAATCTTTATTTTTTTAAAATCTATTTATTATGTATACAGTATTCTCAGTATTTTGTCTGCATGTATGCCTTCAGGCCAGAAGAGGGCACCAGATCTCATTACAGATGGTTGTGAGCCACCATGTGGTTGCTGGGAACTGAACTCAGGACCTTTAGGAAGGGCAGGCAGTGCTCTTAACCACTGAGCCATCTCTCCAGCCCCACACATAAATCTTTTAAAAAGATTTTTTTTTTTAAGGAAAAGGGATTTACTAGACTGGCTTAAATCATACAGTCTGGGCAGTGCAACAGTGGCTCTTTCCGCATTGGGCAGGCTA
Source organism: Ondatra zibethicus (assembly GCA_004026605.1). Taxonomy (NCBI): domain Eukaryota; kingdom Metazoa; phylum Chordata; class Mammalia; order Rodentia; family Cricetidae; genus Ondatra; species Ondatra zibethicus. The sequence continues at coordinate 45,827 of PVIU01006638.1, forward strand.
AGGACCCACTAGTGACTTGGTCCTAGAGTCTGGGCGCCTCGGCAGTCCCAATCGAGCACTGAAGGCCTGGAAAGCACTAGTCTTCAGTCCACATTAGAATCCTAAAGAGGCTGGGTTCTGGCACCTGTGAAGGAATGAAATGGCAGTGGTGGCGTTGGCAGCCGCTGAAGCAGCAGCGTCAGTACAGAGGAACGTGCTAGCAAGACTCAGGAAAATAAGGCAAAAACCAAAATCCCTCTGTCAGACCTCCTTCATCAGCTACTATTAGAAAGTGCTGTTGACAGAATGTGTTTTCTCACGAGGAAGGTTGAGTGTCTCTCAGTTTATTCCACTTCCGGTCAAGGGCAAGCGTGGTGGTGCACACTTTTAATCCCAGCACTCAGGAGGCAGAGACAGTCAGTCTCTGTGAGTTTGAAGACATTCTGGTCTACGGTGAGTTCCAGGTCAGCTAGGGCAAATAGCGAGGACTTGTCTCAAAACCAAACCAAAAACGGCTGGAAAGATGGCTTAGTGGTTAGGGCGGTTTCAGAGGACCTGAATTTGTTTCCCAGTACCCGAGATGGGCTCACAACCACCTGTAACTCGAGGTCCAGGGAATCCAGTGCCCTGTTTCAATGGGCACTGAATGTTATGCATGTACGTACATACATACATATAATTAAAATTTTAAAACAATTAAAAAAATCCAGATTCAGTCAAATTGACAATCAAGATTAACCATAAGACTGTTGGTGAGATTTTGCAGGCTCTTCAAAGTTTAACCCTATGTGACTTTGACTCCTTGAGAGTAGGTTTTCTTGCCTCTTGGAACCTTTTGCAGGACCTTCTCGATCTTCTCAGGGAGTAGCTCAATGCAGCCCTATGATTTAGAGAGACTCTGTCTCAAAGGTGGGCCTGGGACTCCAGAGCTAGCTCAGTTGGTAACGCAATTGCTGTACAAGCATGAGGATCTAAGTTTGATCCCTAGAACCTACATTTAAAAAAAATCCCTGTGTGGAGCCAGGCAGCACTTGGGAAGCAGAGACAGGTGGATTTCTGTGAGCTCAAGCCCAGCCTGGTCTACTACAGAGCAAGGTCCAGGACAGCTAAAATTACAGTGAGACCCTGTTTTAAAAAACAAAACACAGGGCTGGAGAGAAGGCTCAGTGGTTACCAGTATTGACTGCTCTTCCAGAGGATCCTGGTTCAATTCCCAGCACCCACATGGCAGTTCATAACTGTCTAACTCCAGTTCTAGGAAATCTGACACCTCATACAGACATACATCCAGGCAAAATACCAATGCACATAAAATAAAAATAAATCATCAAAAAAAAAAAAACCCAAAAAAACCAAAACACAACAAAACCTCCAGGTGTAGGACTGTAGAGAAGACTTAGCAGGAAAGCACATATCCTATGAATACCGGCATTCTTTGGAAGCCACACATAAGGCAGCCTGCCTGAAATCCCAGAGTGCTAGAGGCTTTGAATCCCAGACTAGGCAAAATGATGGCCTCCAGGTTCAGCCTGTGACCTTGTCTCAATACATATGATGGAAAGGGGGCTGGTGAGTTGACTCAAAAGGTAAAAGTGCCTGCCACCAAGTCTGACAACCTGAGTTTGATCCCAGAAAATCTACATTTTAAAAAATTCCAGTGTGGAGCAATGGATGAATGATAGAACCAATTCCTGAAAGTTGTCCTTTGACCGCTACCCCAGTGCTGTGGAAAAGCATGCAAAGAATGAAAACACACAAAATAACATCTAAGAATGAAAAGCTGCCAAACCGTAGTGGTGCGTGCCTTTAATCCCAGCATTTGGGAGGCAGAGGCAGGCGGATCTCTGTGAGTTCTAGGCCACCCTGGTCTATGGAGCTAGTTCCAGGACAGCCAGAGACCATGTCTCAAAAAACCAAAACAACGAAAACAAGAAGGAAGGAAGGAAGGAAGGAAGGAAGGAAGGAAGGAAGGAAGGAAGGAAGGGAAAGAAAGAAAGAAAGAGAGAGAGAAAGAGAGAGAGAGAGAGAGAGAGAGAGAGAAAGAAAGAAAGAAAGAAAGAAAGAAAGAAAGAAAGAAAGAAAGAAAGAAAGAAAGAGAAAAGCCAGGCATAGTGGTGCATACTTATTTGAAATCCCAGTACTGAGGAAGTAGAGACAGGAAAATCCTTGGGGCTTGTTGGCCATTTAGACTAGCCAAGTGAGAGAGATCTTTTCTTTCTTTTTTTTGGGGGGGGGGAGACAGGGTTTCTCTGTAGCCTGTCCTGGAAGTCACTCTGTAGACCAGGCTGGCCTGGAAGTCACAAAAGTGCTGGGATTAAAGGAATGGGCCATCACCACCTGGCTTTGTTTTGTTTTTCTGAGATAGGGTTCCTCTGTGTAGCCCCAACTGTCCTGGAATCCAGAACTGATCTCTTTGAGCTCAAGGCTACCCTGGTCTATGTAAGTGAGTTCTAGACCAGTCAGGACTACAAGACTCTGTCTCAAAATAACAGCAAAGATAATGGCTCCTGAGTAACACTGAAACCTGAAAGTGTGTTCTGGTTTACACAAACACGTGTGTACGCACGCGCACACACACACAAGAAAAGAGAGCTAAGTGCAGTACTTACTTGCCTAGCATGCATGGGACCTAGGTTCACACAGCAGACTCCCATGCCCCCAAACAGATTTGGCTCTGGTTTTCCAAAGTAGCAAATTTAGAACCTATTGGGAAAATCTTTCCCAAGCTGCATCCTTCTCCACTGTATTACCAGTTGTGTCTGCTCAGGTAGATATAGGTTAACCTCACACTACGTAAGGTGTCAAATGTCTCTCCCCACCTCATCCTTATCAGCAGCTATCAATGACCAAGGCCAAAGGTCAAGTGATAACTGTGCTCTGATGATTGTTCCCTGAGAGTTCCACCAGGACACCCCTTTAATATCTGGGTACCCTAACCTTCACCATTCCTTCAGTAACCTTAGATAGAAGGGGCAGAGATAGAATGGACCTAGCCTTCTTTTCCTCCAGTTTGCTCTGACCTCTGGACAATGCCAGAGAGGAATCTCCTCCTAGGACACACCTGGGCCACTGTCAGCCCTGGAGGCACCAAGCTCTGCCTCTTCAGGAAAGAATCTTTTGTTTGCAGAGTTGTGGTTCACCTGCTTTGGAAGACAGTTGTGCTCAAAAGTGAAGTTAGATTGGTCCCAGGAGTGAACAGACAATCCAGACCCCCAACTATGGACAAGGACAGAGGTAGAACTCACTCACAGTTGGGACCTGGAGGTGCTGTTGAAACCTCCTGATGTAGGCCCATAAGACCCTTTCTTTCTCTACCAAGACAAACATTTAGAAGCACTGATCCCAAATTATCAGGAGGTTTTGTGGTTTCTGTCAGATGCCTTGGCTACCCTTGAAGACGCTCAGGACTCCCATGGGTGTCAAGGCCCTGAGAAGTGAGACCTTGGGCATTGCTGAGTGGAATGGATATTTACATTTTGGGATGCCTGAATCCCTCTAATTAGGCTGGGAAATAGAAAACAGCTAAAGGATCTTGGGGTCCTTTGAAGCAGGAAGAAGGCCAGTACCCAGCCCCTACAGGAGGCATTCCGGCCACTGTCGTCTATCCATTCCAAACTCTAAAGGTGTAGTGATATTTTGTGTTTTAACAAATTAAGCTTGCCTGAATATCAGAGTGCAGAGCCAAGCCACTAGAGTCCAGGAAGTGGTAGCATGCACCTTTAATTCTAGAATTTGGGCAACAGAGGCATATGGATCTTGTTAGTTCCAGGCCAACCTGGGCTACATGAAATTGATCCAATATAAAAGAGAAACAGAGTTCACACAAAGGTCATCCTAGTACTTGGATCATGTGCTTTTAATCGCAACACTAGGGAAGGTGGAGTGATGTGGCTGGGCGGGGGGGGGCGTTATATGGCAGTAAGGCAGGAGGAGACAGGAATTCATTGCAGTCTGAGGTAGCAGTCTGAAGCCATCAGTCTGAGGAGCAGTCTGAGGCAGCTGTCTGAGGCAAGATCGCCCTTTGGTCTGAGCATTGGTAGAGGTAAGAATTCTAGTGACTGGCTACTCTGCTTCTCTGATCCTTGATCCTTCAGCTTTTACCCCCTGACAGCTGACTCTTGAGTTTTTCTTATTACGACCTATTAGAACTTGCATTACACAAAGGTAGCACCATTGTGAGGATTCAGGAACAGAGCTGTACCAATATTTCTGTCTTGTGGTTCCGGTTCTGTGAAAGGGCCAAGTGCTTCCACTACCTCGTCCATGAAACCCAAGCTTCCCTTATGACTCCCAGCCTGGACTAGGAAGCAGTTGTCAAGTGGGCCCTTTGTTAAGAGCCATGGCGTCAGGCATGGTGACGCTTGCTTTTGATCCCAGCAATTCAGGGCTGTGCAGAGACACCGTCTTTAAAAAGTTTTGGAAACAATTTTGACTGTTCATCTGAGCTCTCAGGTTCCTAGGGTTAATCTTGACCTGTGTCCTCAAGTGCTGCGAGGGGTGGGCTCTCACCACCCTGTTGCCTACAGGACATAGGTAGGAAGGCCGAGTTTGCAATCTCCCCAGCCATAGGATGGGGATTCTGGGTAGTGTGGGACTTGGTGCTGTTGAAGTGAACTGGCTAAGCCAGATCTTGGCACTATATCTTTGTACGCATTCCTGGGCCAGTATCTTCAGGCCCACATTGATGCACTATGACTTACAGACTGACCATCTGGGACCCCAGGTTTCCTTGTATCACTTGTAGCCACACGTATACACCAGCTTTTCATGAAGTATGCCGGGGTAGGCTCCATTCTCAGGAGGAGAGGAGGGCCTACTGCTTTACAGGAGATGTTTTTGTGGTGAAACAAGGGGACTATCCTGAGACACTCCCTACCAGACACACTCCATTTTTACCTGATCAATTGCCAGAGAAAGAAGTAGGCCCTGGGGTGTAGAATGTCCTAGATGTTGCCAGGAGTCACCCTGATGTCTGAAAAGGCTGGAGGCAGGGGCAGCAGACCAGAGCCCTGACAGAGACCAGACTTTTCAACCCCGGATTAGGCTCTCCTTTCTGGAATTCCCCTAACTGCGCTTAAAAGGAGCTTGTGACCTTCTTTGGAGGTCACCAAGTACCACTCCAATATTGGAATTAATAAAGCGCTCTTGTTATTGCACATGTGGCTGATAGTCTTCCTTGGGGCTTCTCTTGGACCCCAACAATGTCCTATACTATACATCAGGTTATTTTAGAAAAATGTTAAATAGCCCCCAGCCCAATCCTAACTGGGTGCCTGTGACTCTTGCCATGTACGTGCTGCAGACTCCCATACTGAATCAGATAGGTTTGGACTTGTCTTTGTTGCCACCACCTCCAGGCAGCCCTCCCTGGCACTCAACCTGCTCCGCCCCCAGACTTGGGGGGGCTAGAGGTCAAGGGTCACCGGGCGGGCCAGGTCCCGGAAGCGGAAGCGCAGTGCACTTCCGGCTCTCAGCAGGCGGCCATGTTGGAGCGGCGGAGGCGGCGCAGAGGTGCGTCCTGGGTCCCCGCGGCGGCGCCGGTAGGTTGGAGCCGCGAGCCTAAGGGTGCCGCGGAGTGGCGGCCGGTGATGCCGCAGGGCGGCAGGGCGATGGGGCTGGGTGGCCGACCCTCCCGGATCCTCATTCTCCCCGGGCTTGGCCGAGACACCCCACCCCCACCCAGGACCCCACCCTGGGGCTGTGCGGATCTTGTCGGGCTACCACTGTCCACCTTACACATTTCGCCGCTGCCGTGACCCCGACTCCCTCTCGCCGTTCGGGCCCCGGGGACGCGGTCTCAGCCTCAGGGCCCCGGTCTGCCCCCGACCCCAGGCTGTCTGATTAGTACTTCTCCCACCCCCAGTGTTCTGTCAACTTCCTCTGCCGGCTGGCCCCAAAGGAATGTGCGAAGGCAAGTGTGCCCGGCCTCAGCTCTGTTTACAAAGCTGCTTGGAAGCCAAGAAGCACTCTCCCAAGGGCTCAGACTGACCTAGGCCCCCGCTCCCCACTATCAGCGCCGGAGGTTTAGGGTGGGAAGTAGGTCCCTCTCTGTTATACAGTTCACAGCCTACCCCTTCAAAAAATAAATAAATAAAAGAACTAAAGTCATGTGCAAGGATTGTACTTGGAGAGCATCCTCTGGGGGAGGGGAAGTGCCTCAGACACCTGAGGATCCAAGAATGTTTCCAAACAAAGAGCCCCAGGGCACTTTCTCTAGGGATTCTGAAGACTGTATATGTGCTCCATTAGAGCTGTGCAGAGCGGCCTCAGGGCCCCAGGGATCTGCCTCATCCCAGCTGATCTTTTAATGCTCCATTGCAGCTGGGGAGTTTACCTCTAGAATCCCTCCAATGCTGCAGCGATGCTAGCTGTAACTCATGATTGGCGTAGCGCAGTTTGAGGGGTCCCAGACAACTGCATCTGTGCCATATTGAGGTCTGCTACCCTTTGAAGTCTAGTTAGGACAGCTCAGACCTTTAATGACCGCTTGACCTATCTTAGATGGAACTTTGTCTTCCATTGGCTTCATAGCTTGGACTCCTTGGTCTAGCTGCCTGGCCCCTGCTCTCGCCTTAGAGATGTTTGCACTTGTTATTCAACAGCCATTTTTTTTTTTTGAGAGTCTGGTTCTTTTATTGGGGGGTTGAACTCCAAGACTAGAGCGAGGAGTTGGGCTTTGGAGTAGCCTGTCTGTAGACCCTGAAAGCAGCCTCTGGTAGGCAGGGAGATCAGCCACCCCCTGCACTGGAACACTGGCAGCTGGATGAACATGTGGGGGTGGACACCGGGTATAAGTCTGGAGCAGTTGGGCCTGTGTTCAAAGCCCCACCATCCGCCGTGTGTTCCTTACTCTTTCTCACTTCGCAGCCACTTCATAAGCTGTCACCCTTTTGCTCCATCTGTACCCGCTTAGAGTTACTGCTCCCGGGAGTTCTTCCCTAATCTCTTAGTAAGCTGACCTGGGGGCACCATACACTCCCAGGAAACTTCATGGTGACTATGTCCTGACTTCCGGACTGGGATCTTAGAGGATAGAGATATGCTCATGTATTCCTGGGACTGAGGAAAAACCAAAACAAACCAGGCATGGTAGTACAAGCATGTTGTCCTAGCTGCTTGGGAGCTTGAGTGGGAGGATCACTTGCACCAACCAGTTCAAGACCAGCCTGGCAACATAGCAAGCTCTATTTCAAAGAGTAGAAAAAAATGCAGAATTTAGCCGAGCTCTTGACACATACATGTAATGCTGACACTTGGGAGGCCACAACAGGAGGATTACCAATTTGAGGCCAGTTTGGATTATATAGCAAGCTCCAGAACCGCCAGAGCTACCTAGTGAGACCGTGTTCCAGACAACTGAGTATGGTAGTACTTGCCTGTAATCCTAGCACTTGAAAGCTAGTGGCAAAGGGATTGGGATTCAAGGCCAGGCTAGCCTATGTGAGACCTTGAAGCAAGAAAAGAAAAATGCCATTGATTTAAAATGAGATTGAAACCGTCCCAGAAGCCCAGCAATAGGCTAGACAGCTCTGAGGTGCTTCTGATCCTGTATCCTAAAGAAAGACCAACATGGGAGAAGGTCAGGAGACCCTAGAGAATGATTGTAGTGGCCAGGCCCATCTTTCCTAGAGTGGGAGCCTTGCTTGACTTTGCCAACCTGCTCTAGCTCCATACCTTGGTACCATTCTTATCAACTCTTCTCTTTTTGCTTTGGAGGTGCCAAGTGCTGGTTTGTGGATACCCAGGCAGATTCACAGTGCCTAATGCCATGAGCATGGTAGTGCAGCATGTGGAGGAGAAAGCTGTGCACTCCTGGTCACGCATCTCCACGGCAGGGAAGAAAGCCCTGGAGGAGGCGCTGCTCGTGTTCAATCCCATGAGCCAGGATCTCAGTGCCACAGAGGCCCAGCTTGTGGCCTTCCTACAGGGCCTACGAGACGATGGCTTCCAACCGACCATTCTGCGAAGTGGTGATGTCTATGGCTATAGTTCATGCACAGCCAACCCCCCCAGCCAGACAAAGCTGCAAGCTCGCGCCACCAACCCATCTGCCACAGCACTTCCAGCCAGGGGTCCCCAGACTGCTGTGTCGCTTCCTACAAGCCAGGCCACACTGCTCCCTGTGCCACTGTCTGGCAGGCTGGCTAAGGGATCCACACCAGCCCTGGCCAAGCATGCTACCACTAACCTGCTGCTGAGCTCCCTGAAGCAGTCAAATGCCAGCCACACCAGTGGTACAACAGTCGGTTTCCCTGCCCACCTCTATCCAGGTGTCTACCCTGCCATGCGGCTCTCTGTGGTCCTTGAAGCACTGGTCCCACTCAAGACTCCTTGCTTGGGGAATAAACACAGGGCACAGTCACTGCAGCCGTCACTCGCAAACTCTTCCCTAAAACTGAAGAAAGGTTCGGGGAACCCACAGTCCAAAGCATCCAGAAAAATCACAAGCAAGGGCCTCAAATGCCTGAGTAAGAAACGTCCTGGGGCAGATCAGCGAGGTGCTGGGACCCAGAGCAGTAGCCTACGCATGAAAGGGTGCTCTGCCTCGGGCGCCAAAACAGTCCAGGCCAAGGCATCTCGAACACTGACCAAAGCTGCTCATGGCCATGCCAGCCTAGCTCAAACCCAGAACAAGACAGTAAGGGCCAGGGCCAAGGCAACAAAGGCCAAGCCCAGGGCAGCCAGAGCCAAAGCCAAGGCCACTGTGGTGAGGGACAAGGCCAAAGCCAAGGTAGTCAAGGCCAAGGCCAAAGCATCTCGGACCAAGCACAAGGGAAGGCCAAAGGGATCTGTCCATACCAGAACTGGAAGGGCAAGCCTGAAAAATTGCCCTGAGACTGTGGGGAAGAAGAGGAAGAAAGCCGAGGAGGCAAAGGGTCTCCCTCCTAAGAAGAGAGCACGGCTTGTGCTCCGATCCCCTAAGGCATGGCTGGGGCCTGGAAAGAAACCTCGCAAGTCCCAGACTATAAAGGTAGACAGGAAATGCTCAGATGATGAGGTTCGACAGTGGGCCCAGCAGATCCTCCGTGTGAACCTCTCTCCAGTAGTGTGGCTCCAGCCGTTGCTACCGTCTTGATTCCATACTCAGCATCCTGAGCTGTCCGTGTGACCAGCAGCACAGTGTGCCCTGCTCGTGGACTCTGCAGCTCCCTTTACTCTGGGTACCTTCAGGACCCCTGTGGTCACCAACCTCCTTTCAGAAACTGAGGATTTGGGAAGGGGTGGGTGTGGGAGGGGTGTTCTCATGGCTCAGTGCACTGTGACTTGTTTCTTGAGTTTTATGTCCGATGTTCCATCTATCATGTTTTGTACCTTTCCACCTTCTGGTCTCCCTGCTCACCCTCCATGCTCTCATTGATGATTGATTTTGGTATGTGGGGGCTGCTGGCCGGAGCCTGCCAGAAGTAGCCCTGGGAACAGGCTTGCAGAAAGTACCCTGGCAGCTTGAATGAAGCAGGCCATCGGTTTAAATGCTAGGGTGATATGGAAGGACAAAGCTCCCAGGCTTCTGGAGAGATGTGGGGGAATTCAGGTGCTGGCTTCTATAGATGTGTGAGAGATTCTGAGGGGTGGGGCAGAGCCACTAGGAAGTACGACAACTCACCTTGAGTGTCCCAGTTTTGAACCAGATGGGCCCCATTCAAGATTGGGAGTCACTCTAGCAAACCCTGCAGCTGCAGGTTTTTAGGCCAGGGAAAGAAGCCTTTGTGATCCTGCTCTCTAGAGGCCAAGCTTTAGGGCTTTGCCTGGGCTTGTCTGGGGAGAGGAAACAGGCTTAAAAGGTGTGAAGTGCTGCTTCTCTGCTGAAAGTGACTAGCTTCAGCTTTCCCCAGAGGTTGGGCTTCAAATCCGGGCCACTAAACCTGCACTTTCTGTCCAAAGAATTTTCGCTGTAATAACTGGTAGTGGATACAGGAAGGCTTCTACCTGACCCTCAGCAATGCTTTCTGACTGGATTCCACATGCTCCATCTTCCTCAGGGGTCCAGCCTCACTGTCCCCTAACATGGCCTGTGCTTTGGACATTGTTGTTAAGAAGAGGCTGGGTCATCTGTCATCCACTGTCCACTACTAGCTGCTCAGGCTGGAGGAAGGTAGTGGTCGGGGGGTAGGGAATGTGCAATTCCTGCACTTGGGAATTTGAGTATGAGTTTGAGGTCAGCATCAGCTACATAGTGAGGACCCCCTCCCCCAACCTCTCTCTCTTTATTTTGTTTTTTTGACATAGGGTTTCTCTGTGTAGCCCTGGCTGTGCTGCAACTCTCTTTGTAGATCATGCTGGCTTCGAACTCAGAGATCCACCTACTGGGGATAAAGGTGTGTGCCACCAGATCAATCCAGGGCACTGGAGAGATGGCTTATTGGTTAAGAAGACTTAATTGCTCTTCCAGAGGACCTGAATTTGGTGCCCACAAAAAAAGGCAGCTCACAAACACACTCCAGGGGATCCCACACCCCCTTGCTTCCGAGGTCAGAGGCAGGCAGAAGGAAACACATATGCAATATAAATAATTTTTTTTTTGAGGCACAACTGGATCAACTCTTTAGGAAAAAGGCTATCTTGAGAATCTTGAACTTTAATGATGTCAATAAGCAAAGGAATCGTGTGAAATCCCTTAAATAAAAACTTAACTGGCTGGGCTGGAGAGATAGCTCAGAGGTTAAGAGCACTGGTTGCTCTTCCCTAAGACCCAAGTTCAGTTAGGCATACATGTAGTGCAGGTAAAATACTTATACACATAGAAACAAATGAATTAGAAAACTTATTGTCTTTACAACAGCAGTAAGAACAATATTAATAATAGTTCAAGCCAGGGCTGGGAGATGGCTTAGTAGGTAAAGTGCTTTCTGTGTAAGCATGAGGACATAAGTTCAGATCCCTAGAGCTCAAGTAAAAGCCAGGTATGTACCTGAACACCAGCACTGAGTCGGGCAGATCCAGCCAGTCTAAATTAGAAACTCTGGACTCAATGAAAGACCATAGCTTGAGAAAGAAGGTGGAGGCTGGAGTGGTGGCTTGGTAGTTAAGAGTTTGTTCTGTTCTCACAGCCACCTGCAGCTCTAGCTCCAGGGCATCTGATTCTCTCTTCTGCCCTCCGTGGGTACCTACGTTCACACACACACTTAAAAAATATAAATTGATCTCAATCTCTCCTGCTGGGTGTGGTGGCACACATCTTTAATCCCAGCACGATGGCAGAGACTGATGGGTCTCTGGGAGTGAAAGGCCAACCTGGTCTATATAACTAGGTCCAGGACAGCAGGGCTATGTAAAGAAAAAATTCTCTTAGAGACCACGTCTCTCACTATGTAGCTTGAGGGACCTGGCACTAGCTATGTAGACCAGGCTAGTCTTGAACTAGAGATCACCTGCCTCAGTCTCCTGAGTGCTGGGATTAAAGGTGTGCGCCACTGTCCAGTTATTTATAAACTAACATTTCTAAAAAAACACATAAGATTGGGAACTAGGGAGATGATTTGGTTGTTAAGAGCAGTTGTTGCTGTTGCAAAGGACCAGGGTTACGTTGCCAGCATCCATAGGGTACCTCACAACCACCTGTGACTCCACTTTGAGCAGATTCTGGCCTCCAAGGGCACTGCATGGGCATGTTATACAGCCATACATGCAGGCAAAATAAAAATATATAAATCTTTAAAAAAAAATAAGGTGGAGACACAATTACCGAAAACATCCTATCATCAACCCTTGGCTTTCATATGCACGTGCATAGGCAAGAATGTCTGTCACACACACAGGAGAAAGCACACTCAAGACCAAGCCAAAAAGGAGGAGGGAGAAAGGAGGCATTCCAAGTTTTGGTGCATGCATGTAATCCCAGAACTCGGGAGGCTGAAGCAAGAGAATCTCAAGTTTGAGACCAGTCTGGACTACACAAAACTGTTGTCTCAGAAAAAAAAATCCTAAAGGGGTGGGGGTAGGGAAGGGATCCTTGCGACCAAGTATTCATGATACTGTCACCTCCCTTTCCACGCACCAAGTGGGGTGATTGTTCTACCCAGCGCCTTCTGCTTTGAACCAGGAACAAGACACTGATGGTTTGGAGAATAAAGGGAGAACAGTGGCCTGTGCAGACCACCATCTTTCTGGAGTCTGGGAGGTTCTGGGTGCTTTACCCTACCTCGGGGACACAGGACGTACGCAGTGCAGCTGTCAGGCACACAGGTCTGGAGCTGACACCTATCAGTGGAGAATGTAGGAAGAATAGAATATGGAAAGGACGAAAAGTAAGAATAGGCGGGGGCTGGGAGTTTACAAGCCCAGGAGAAGGGCTTCCCCCGATGTGAACCATGGAGAAGGTTGGAGCGGGAAAGAGGATTATTTGGAAGGAAAGCCTAATGGACTCTGCTTACATGCTCTGAGTGAGAGTTGGCATCGTCTGGAATGCCTTTGAGAGATGCTAGGAAACAGAAAGGGGGCCTGAATGAGCTGCGAGGACTCATGTGAGGAGGGATGGCAGGCATTGGTGAGTGAAGGTGGGCTTACTGATCCCACCCGGCGCTCTCTACCCACCTGCTAAATTATGTTCCTGTTGCTGATAAAGGTAGCACCTGGGCTGGAGTCTTACAGGCCGCAGCCACACAACATTTGCAGGAGATCCCTTGCAGGCTTCGTGGGAACAAGAAAGACTTGCCCCAACACTGTGGCTGAGACTCGAACTTGGGGGCTACCCATATGGTTCACTGACCACTAAGTGTGTCTTGAGTGGGCAGTGCCCCCACTGTCCCCAAATCATTGATCAACACCTACGACCACCGTGCCTGGAATGTATGCGTTTTGAACTAGCATCTGCAGTGGTAAGTTTTCAGGGCCAGCAGGTCTGAGGTTGAGGGCCTATCATCTCCTTTATCTGAATGATTTCCTTGTCCTGTCAGTCTTCCCAGGGTATCACTGTACTGCGGAGCAATTTTCACTGAGATAAAAAAGCATCCACTTTGGAGGGAAGTTCCTTAAGACATTGGATGTTTTAAACTTTGGAATCTAAAGGGAGGCAAAACATTCCATTCTTCAGGGAGGTTCCTGAAGACACAGGATGTTCTAAGGGGAAGTGAATCATTCCATCCTTCAGGGAGGCTTCTTAATATACAAGATATTCTGCCCTGTGATGGTGGCACATGCCGTTAATCCCAGCAGAGACAACTGGATCTTTGAGATCAGCCTGGTCTACAGGGTGAGTTCCAGGACAGCAGGCTGTTACACCCATAAATCCTGTCTCAGAAAAACAACAATAAAAGAGATACAAGATATTCTAAGGGGAAGTGAAACATTCCATTCTGCAGGGAAGCTCAGGAATTCAGGAAGTCCTTGAAGCTGATAGGACTAACTAGGCCCCTTCCTCCCTAAGCACTTAGTGGTAGTAAAGACTGCTTTGAGACTTTTCTAGACTAAGTTAAACTGACCAGCTAGACTCAGATTGGCTAAGCTGTCTGGAAGAAACAGATCTGTCAAATCGCCTAGAAGTAGCAGAGACAAGCTGCCTGGAAGAGGCTCAGACTGATCTCCAACCTGTTGTGCAGCCTGCAGGCTGTGCATTATGCTCCAGGTTTCTAGCTTTCATGGTCTGTCACCCGTGCTGGGATAGGCTTTGGTGATATAGTTGTCTTTGGGTCATTTCTGATCCTGTAAGTAACCCCAATAAAACTCATTAGTTCACCAAGTTGGGCTTTGCTGGTATCTGTACATTGTTCAGTCCTTCGTTCCCTGCCTGGAGTGAGTAGACTTTTGTTAACATATCCCTTAGGAATAGTGTCACTTAGAACACTCTTAGGTTATTTAAAGCTGGAATGCCAGGGGGCTGTTCGTGTAAGATAACAGGCCAAGCCAGGTGGTGGTGGTGCACACCTTTAATCCCAGCACTGGGGAGGCAGAAGCAGGCAGATCTCTGTGAGTTCGAGGCCAGCCTGGTCTACAAGAGCTAGTTTCAGGACAGGCTCCAAAGCCACAGAGAAACCCTGTCTCGAAAAAAGAAAAGAAAGAAAACGAAAGCAAAACAACAACAAAAAAGATAAGTGTTTTCACTTCTGTAAACACGGTTGGTTGCCCCAACCATGATTAACATATCACGGGCTGGAGAGGTGGCTCAGTGGTTAAGAGCATTTCCTGCTCTTCCAAAGGTCCTGAGTTCAATTCCCGGCAACCACATGGTGGCTCACAACCATCTGTAATGAGGTCTGGTGCCCTCTTCTGGCCTGCAGACATACACACAGACAGAATATTGTATACATAATAAATAAGTAAATATTTTTAAAAAATGATTAACATATCACATACGGTTGGAAGGTACATAGGCGAAGTGTGTCAGGATGTGTGCTTGTTTCCAATCAATTGGTTCTGCCTACTAACATAATTCACAGCCATTTTCTAGGAATCCCGATATGGGTTTGGCCCATGTCCATCGTCCTAGCCAGTATTTAACACATTTAACAAATGCTTCAATCTTGGCTCAAAACTTGTGATAGTGGTCTTATTCTCAGCCAATGGGATTAACAACAGAAAGTGGAAAGACAGGCTTGGTCTGACCTTCAGTGGGACCATGTTTAATTCATGGCAAGGGAGCATTTTGTCACCCACAAGTGCAGATGGACAAAATGCCTATAAAGGAAGATAGGATGTGGCCCCTCATGACTTCTGTAGGCTGTAAGGAACTCTGGGAAGTGTAGTCTTTCAGCAGGAGACTATCAAACACTGTCATACTAAGGGTGCTACCCACTTGGGCTACTTGTCCCCTCTGTGAGGGGGCAGTGCCTATGCAGGCAAGACTTGGCTGGTTGCACTGTGACGGTTGCTTCCCTAGCTAGTGGAGCCTCCTGTAGTGTGCTTCCTACTTGCAAGTATCTGCCATTCATGGGCGAGGAGGGGGATGGGAGCGAGGTGGGGGGCACTATGGTTCAGTCCTGTGAAAGGTGAGCACTTCCAGACAATTTAATATGCTCCTGCCTTTAGATGCTTGTGCAGCTACTATGGAGACCCTGTTGTACGAATTCTAATTGGTCTTAATAAGAAGCCAGAGTCATTTAGGGAGTGAACGATAAAAGATCAGAGAAGCAAAGTAGCCAACCACTAATTCTTACTTCTATGAACTCCTCAGACCAAATGGAGTATCCTGTCTCTATAAGTCCTCTGACTTAATGCCTTGAGTTCCTGTCTCCTTCCTCCTTATGTTCCTCTTTCCATCCAGCCATATCCCTTCCTGTCTCCGTCTTCCTAGTGCTGGGATTAAAGGCATGTGACTCCCAAATACTGGGATTAAAGGTGTGAGCTATCACTGCCTGGATCTGTTTCTCTTTTAGACTGGGTCCTCGAACTCACAGAGATCTGTCTGCCACTGCCTCCCAAGTGCTGGGATTAAAGACAAGAACTACCATGCCTGTCTACTCTTATTTATTTATTTATTTTTATTTTTATTTATTTTGTTTTTTTTGAGACAGATTTCTCTGTAGCGTTGGAGCCTGTCCTGGAACTAGCTCTTGTAAACCAGGCTGGTCTCAAACTCACAGAGATCCACCTGCCTCTGCCTCCTGAGTTCTGGGATTAAAGGCGTGCGCCACCACTGCCCAGCTTCTTTTTTATTTTTAATTTTAAAGTTCTTATTTATTGTGAGAGGGAGCATGTCACAGTGTGGGGGTGGGGGTGGGAAGCAATGAGTTGGTTCTTTACTGTATTTATATGAGACCTCAGATCACTAGGCTTGCTGGGTAACCAGCAAGTGTCCTTATTCGCGAGCCGTTTGCTGGCCCTAGACAATTATATTTACAGAGTATCTATTGTGGGAAGGGAAGGCCAAATAGAGGGAGTAATATGCATGCCATATAAGCCAGGAAGATGAGTTAATGTAATGTAACTACTGTGTCTTCTCCCCTCCCAGACAGACTTGAACTTTCTGACTGTGTATGTAAAATAAAGGTCCTAAAGATACAAGATACTATACCTAGGACAGTGCACATACATGTTGATCCTGTCCAGGCCTCTACTCCTCTTGCTACCTCGGGTACTATTAATTATGAGAAGACCCCAGGAAGAGTCCATGCTGGCCCTGCCAGGGCAATAGCAATATTGATTCTCAAGACCTTGCAGGCTGTGATTCCATCTAGCGAATGCTGCCAGCATCATTTGCATCCTAGCCATGGCCCTAGCTCTGTTTCCTGCAGACCTGGCTGCATGGCAGTACCTGTGCTCTGGAGACCGGCCATGTGAACACACGCATGGAGGGGATGAGGACACCTCAGACAGCTGGATGTGCTCTCCCCTCCACAGATACTGCAGTCTTTCTTCTCTTGACGTTGTAGTGGTGACCCTGGGCACTGTCCCTGCCTGGTGTCAATTTGAAACCAAACCTGTTTCTGCAGCCAAATCAGCAAGCAGTCCCCTGTCACACTCACACCCTTAGGCATTAGTTATTTTTCCTCTCTCTTCTGAAACTTTGAGGGAACCCAGGGCTGCAAGTTGGGCAGCTGCAATGCCCAAGACACTTTTCAATCAATGTGTCAATGCGGTATGTGAGCCTCTGTCATACAGAGCATGTGACATTAGCCAGTTTTGAGGGAACACATGCCTATGATGGTATGTGACTTATACCTGGTATTAGTGTCTGTGTGGTCACTAGTACTCGTGTGTGTGGTGACAAACAGTTGTCAGTCTTTTTGTCTGAGGATGCTTGTGCCCAGTCATATGTCTAGCTATGCATTATTGTGTGGACAGACTGTTATGAAAGGGTCAGGGCAAGCAGTGAGCATGATGGGGTTGGTGGGTGGGGCCGAGAATGGCCTGAAGAGGCACAGTAGAGGGTTAGGATGGAGAGCTGGTGTAGGCGGATCCCCAGGAAGCAAGTGTTTCTAGGAAGTGCATGGTTAATGAATGAACAGGATGAAGCCGGAAGCATGGTTTGTCTCCTTGGTGAGGTAGGAGTGGAAGACAGAGTCAAGGGGTGAGCGGGGTGGTGGTGCATGCCTTAAACCCAGCACTTGGGAGGCAGAGGCAGGCGGATCTCTGTGAGTTCGAGGCCAACCTGCTCTACAGAGTGCATTCCAGCACAGCCAGAACTACACAAAGAAACACTTTCTCAGAAAACCCAAACAAACAAAAACAGAATCAAGGTGTGAGGACTCAGTAGGACATGATGAAGCAAAATGAGAATTCAGCACTCAGGAGGCAGAGGCAGCCAGATCTTTGTGAGTTCGAGGCCAGCCTGCTCTACAAGAGCCAGTTCCAGGACAGCCAGGGCTGTTACAAAGAGAAAAAAAAAAGAGGGGGGAGGAGGAGGAGGAGGAGGAGGAGGAAGAAGAAGAAGAAGAAGAAGAAGAAGAAGAAGAAGAAGAAGAAGAAGAAGAAGAAGAAGAAGAAGAAGAAGAAGAAGAAGAAGACAACAAGTTGAACAAGCCATGGGAAGTAAGCTAATAAACCTGTTGGGGACCGCAGACCACCAGACCCTGAATTTCCTGTAAACAACTTGTTTTCCTCTGCTCTGAGTAGGAGGCCCTGATGGCAGGGGAGTGGGTTCTGATGTCTGCAGCTGAAAGATCCCGAGCGCTGGGGCGTGGCCAGAGCCCTATATAAGCTGCCCCTGAACACAAGAAAGTGGGCATTCTTGTTTCAAGGGTGACCCATGTCTCTGTCTCTGTGTGTTTAAATCTCCAGGCCCCTTGCCAGGCTCGCAAAAGGTCCTATAGTACAGTCTGTATGCTACAGATGTAGTACTGTAGTGCACGTAGTACCGGCACTACAGGACTGTAGTACACGTAGTAGCACAGATGCTGCACTCCTCCATCGGCTCCTGCCTCCAGGGTCCTGCCCTGTTTCAGTTCCTGTCCTGATTTCCTTCAGTTATTAACAGCAATGTGGAAGTGTAAGCAAATAAGCCTTTTTCTCCCCAACTTGCATTTTGGTCATGGTGTTTCCTTGAAGCAATAAAAATCCTAAAATCCCTCCTTACCCTTGAACC
The DNA here is from genome assembly GCA_004026605.1 of Ondatra zibethicus. Classification (NCBI taxonomy): domain Eukaryota; kingdom Metazoa; phylum Chordata; class Mammalia; order Rodentia; family Cricetidae; genus Ondatra; species Ondatra zibethicus. The sequence goes on from PVIU01006638.1 coordinate 63,762, forward strand.
CTGTCTACTGCACAGGGGACTCTGATTGCCTCCTATAGGTTATGTCCTGTAACCTGGACATGGAATTCATAAATTTGGCACAGTATCAGAAATATTTTTTTTAAATATCACCACACAGGGATTCTTAAGATTTATTTATTTTGTATACAGTGTTCTGCCTGCAGGCCAGAAGAAGGCACCAGATTTTATCATAGATGGTTGTGAGCCACCATGTGGTTGCTGGGAATTGAACTCAGGACCTCTGGAAGAATAACCATTGCTCTTAACTGCTGAGCAATCTCTCCAATCCCCCAGTATCAGGAATATTATTCAGATGTGGTGCCACATGTGTGTTATTCAAGAAGAACCCGGAGGGTGAGTTCAAGGTTAGCCCCAGAAACAGTAGCTTTTCTGTCTCAAAAAAAAAAAAAATAAAAAACAAGGGGCTGGAGAGATGGCTCAGAGGTTAAGAGCACTGACTGCTCTTCCAGAGGTCCTGAGTTCAATTCCCAGCAACCACATGGTGGCTCACAACCATCTGTAATGAGGTCTGGTGCCCTCTTCTGGCCTGCAGGCAGACATGGAGGCTGAACACTGTGTACATAATAAATAAATAAATCTTTTTTAAAAAATCAAAAACAAAAAGCAATTGTGGGATTTAAGGGGACTGATTTGGAACCTGTAGCAGTTTTCATGGTGTAAGCTGCCATGGTTACTTTGAGTATGCATACTATTTTAACAATGCATTCGCAAGGTTCCTGTGGGTTTCCTAATTGGTTTTTTTTCTTCTTTAGCCTTACTTACTTCTTTTAGACTTACTTTGATTAGTCTTAGTATGTAGTCCAGGCCTGGAGTTCATGGTGATCCTCCTTGCCCCAAGTTCTGGGATTACAAGGCCTTGGCACCTGGTCTGGCTCTAACAATTGGTTCTTGTAAACTTCATACCCCCAGGAGTTGTTAGAGGCAGGTGAAGGGTCTGTGAAAGTTAGGATAAGGTACTCTAGGTTATCAATCAAGGTTCTTGTGTAGGTCTGTGACCTCTACACCATTCTCAAAGATGGTGCTGGTTTGGAGCTGGCATTGTGGTGGAGGCTTGGGCCTTTCCTTATGATAGGGTGCAGACTTCTCCCCTCAGTGCCCTTTATCTAGTTAAAGGCTACTGCGGGGCTGGAGAGAAGGCTCATGGGTTAAGAGTGCACCCTGCCCTTGCCGAGTTCAGTTCCCAGCACCCACATTGGGCAGCTCAAAACTGCCTGTAAATCCAGTTCCAGAGGATCCAAACACTATGTCACCTGAACACCATAGGTGCACACACAACACATTACATACCTTCACACACATTCACACATACACACCTTAAAAAAAAAAAAACCCTGTTTTCCAGGGGGTGGTGGAGCACTACTTTAACCCCAGCACTCAGTGGAAGAGGCAGGTGGATCTCTGAGTTCAAGGCCAGTTTGGTCTACAGAGTGAGTTTCAGGACAGTCAGGGCTACACAGAGAAACACTGTATTGAAAAAACCAACCAATTAAATAACCAAACAAAACCCTACTGTCATCCCCATTCTCTCGAGATCCTCCACCATGTACTAATTACCCATCTTAGATGAATACTGAACCCAATTGCTACCTTATTGTGATTTAATCCTCAAGTCTTGTGCTCCAGGTGACAAGAGAATTCATCTACTAGTTTATATGGCCCTGTCCTGGAGTGTGCGTCCAATGGAGCTGAGGATCTCATGACTTTTTTCGACCCTGGTTAGCAGCAGGACCAGGTGTCAAAACAGGCAACATGAACCATGGGCATATCTAGAAACCCTAGGCTAGGCCAGGTGGTGGGGACATACACCTTAAATCCCAGCATTTGGGAGACAGAGGCAGGCAGATCTCTGTGAGCTCGAGGCCAGCGTGGTCTATGGAGCGAGTTCCAGGACTACTCCATAGCCACTGAGAAACTCTGTCTCGAAAAAAAAAAAAAAGAAACCTAGGCTAGGTGAAATGGGACAATTGTGTCTCAAGGACCCTTCTAGATCAGTAGGAAGTAGGGTTCAGGCTGGGGCTAAGCTATATGGGCTAAAACACAGGGATCCTCTTCTAAATTTCCTGTCTCCCAGCAATCTCAAGCAGTGATTTACTCAGGTTACTAGAGTCTGGCAGGATACGATGCTCAACATTGCTCTAGAAGTTGCAGATGGCCAAACAAGTTTGGCAGAGCTTTAGAAGGGCAAATGCAGCCTGATAGCCATGTTGCAGAAGAGCTGGTACAGGCAGAAGCGAAGGGCCAGGAACTGTGGTGAAAGGCACAGAGTACCTGGAGCCACCTAGAGAGATGTGGCTGGGTTTTAGTGGGACAGGCTCTTGGTTAAATCAGCAGGGATGGCGGAGACTAGACCGAAGATGTGTAGGCCAGGCCTTATGTCCTCATCAGATTCAAACTTCTATGGAGATGTGAGCTGCAGAAAAGTTCAGAACGGGGTCAAGTGTTGATTCAAGTCAGGGTTAAGGCTGGGGTCACAGTTGTGATGGAGATTTGGGCAAGGGTCAGAAGTTACGTCCCTGACTCAGATGACCTGATCTCCAGAGTTGGCGTTCTGCCTGCCACAGAATGACCAGGTCCTGGCAAGAAGGCAGCAATCTGCAGGTTCCAAAGCAACAAGGCTTTAAGAGCATCTGTGGATGTCAGCTGAAAAGGAACCTGGCACAGCTGGAGAAAAACGTGTACCAACTGCTCCCCCAGAGGACTTGGGTTCTGTTCCCAGCTCCCAGCACCCACATGACGGTTCACAGCCACCTGTGAGCTCCAGATCCAAGGAATCCGATGCTTTTTTCTGGCCTCTTTAGGCACCAGACATGAAGGTGGTTCACAGGTATGCATGCAAACAAAACATTTATACACTTAAAAATCAAGAACTCTGAATAGCCAGGTGTGGTGGTGTACCTTTAATTCTAACTCCTGGGAGGCAGAGGCAGAGGCAGAGGCAGGTGGATCTCTGTGAATTCGAGGCCAGCCTGGTCTATTAGAGCTAGTACCAGGACATCTAGGCTGTTACACAGAGAAACCCTGTCTCGAAGGAAAAAAAAAAGGACTCAGAAACCAGCTGAGCAGGGAGTTACACTATAGTGATCAGGAAAGCTCATCTTAGTCTTGAGACCAGAGAGCTCACTGAGTGCCCTCTGTCTTCTCTGTGATGTCCCTCATTGGCCCTCTAACCTTGCCACTAGAGCTGTCATATAACCCTTTGACACCCTCTAATGTCTTAACCCCACCCCCAACCTTTATCTGAGTCATCAATTTTTTTTTTTGCCTACAACATGATCTTCTTTGAATTAATTTATTTTATATCTGGACCACAAGCTCCCCTCCCTCCTCTCCTTTCCCTCCCTGGCCCTTCTCCATAATCGCTCAGAAAGGGCCAGGCCTCCCATGGGCTTCAGCAAAGCATGGCATACCAAGCTGCCACACGACTAAGCACCTCCTCCTGTATTCAGGCTGGGTAAGGCAATCCAGCATTGAGGAATGGGTTTCCAAAGCACCAGGAACAGTCTGATCTAAAATTCTGATTCATGACCTCTAGCATGCCAGAGCTTCCCTAGATTACCCATAGGACCCTCTAGGTGACTGCAGACTTTACTCAAGTGACAGGGAAAATACAACCGACTGACTGTCCCGCCCCCATTCTCCTTTGTGAAGCCGAAAGTTTCCTCTGAAGAACTCTTAGCTTTCCCACAGGCGCCTGCAGTTTCCAGTAATCTTTGCTTGATCTCCGGCGGTCCGTTCAAAGCTGCTCATAGCTCTCAAAGCAAGCCTCACGGACCCTGGACCCACCCTCTTCCCGCCTGAAGTCCCAGGGGTCTGGGTGGGGCGCGCCCCTAGTGGGTGCGCGCATTCCAACTCTACGTTCCCGGGCTGCCAGAGTACTGGAAAGTCCGGAATGGATATATAGCCACAAGATTCGGATTCACACGCTGCTGCCAGGGTCCAGGGAGGATCTATCACCCAGATCCCACATCAGGGTAGCTGAGTAGCTACAGACCATTTTAGTCAGGAAGCAGGCACTGCTTCTCACAATTCGTTTGCTATAGTGACTATGGACGGTCGAGCTCCTCAGAGTTGTGCTTCAGGCACTAAGTGCTCTACCAGTATCTCCCAGAGTTCAGTCCTGTTTTGTCCTTTGGGTCATCATAAACCTTCCCACGGGTCCAATAGAATTCCAGTTTGCATCTAGTTTGCATCCCTGCTGATGCTGTAACCCTGGGAGCCCAAGGATGATTTGACAGTGGTTTCCATAGTGACACCAAGGACAAAGGCCATAAGCTCCTTAGATCTACCTTCCAGCACTCAAAGACCACAAACCTTTTCTATTCCCCCAGCTCCATAAGCCCCTTCCCTGTCACCTCCAGTATCACTTCTCCATCTTGCCCTGGTCTCTAAACAAATCTGGACTTTAGGGATACCTTGAAGATACTCGGACGAGGCTGTTTTTTGAGCAGCCTACTCCAGTTTCTCTTTGTAGTACACCCTTTTCTTATTAGCGCTACTAACTAACCTGCTTCTTTGCTAAATGCACCTCTGCCACTCTTCTAAATAAACCTCATCTTTAAAAAATTCTGGGTGAAGTGGCCAGTGTCTGGTTCTTGGGATGAGGGTTGTTTGTGGAGGGCAGGGATATGGCAGGGGTTGGGGGCTCTATCCTAAATTATAATCCTGGCTAAGATCCACTCCATGTTTTCCTTCCTTCCCTGCTTTCCAACTTTACTCAAAGTCGTCAGACTCTCTCAGAGTGTGGAGGAGTGACTGCTGGACAGACCCTGGGACCGGCTGAGGGCCTGGAGGCAGCCCAGCCCAGTGCCTACACGGTCAGGGTCAGCATCAACCCCAAGGGAGGTGGTGGACTTCGTCTTCGGACTCTTTACCTCCCTTTATCTCGATTTTACTTCTCTTCAGGATGGAGTGGGCCTCAGGAGAATCCGGGAGGGGCCGGCAGGGACAGCCTCTGCTTTGGGAACTTCGCTTTGGCCTACTTCTAAGTGGTGAGGGGGCCTAGTGAGGCCTAAAGTTATGGGATGTGATGGTAGGTCCGGGGGTGGTTGGCTGTCCCAGGGGCCCAAGGGATGAGGCTACCTAATAGAATCACCGCTGAACTGGTTAACCCACTGCCTCCAGTGCTGGCTGCCACATTGGCCCAGGTCCCTTCCTTGGATGTACCTGGCTGTTCTCGAGGAAGCTGCTATCCAGCCACTGGTGACCTGTTGGTGGGCCGTGCTGACAGACTGACTGCTTCATCCACATGCGGCTTGCAAAGCCCTCAGCCCTACTGTATTGTCAGTCACCTGCAGGTGCTGCTGAGGGACTGGATGAGAGGCTGGGTCAGGGTGGGGTTGGCACTGGCTAAGTAAGGTACTGCTACTAACCTCCACCCAATCCAGGATGAGAAGAAGTGTTTCCTGTGTGACTCCCGACGCCCCTTCTCTGCTCGAGATAACCCCAATAGCCATCGAATCCAGAATGTCGTCACCAGCTTTGCACCGCAACGCCGGACAGCCTGGTGGCAATCAGAGAATGGTGAGCCCATGAGTAGATTATTCGAGTGATCAGGGCTTGTACACCAATAACCTCAAAACCTTGACCCCTGATTCCTACTGCAGGTATTCCAAGAGTCACCATCCAGCTGGACCTGGAAGCGGAATTCCATTTCACCCACCTCATTATGACTTTCAAGGTGCCTGCATGTCCGTGATCCTGCCGTAGTTGTCCTGCTCTGCTCCCCAGTGCCCCTGGACAGAACCCTAGCTCCTCAACCCAGTTTCCCTGAGATTATGTGTTGTGTTTTGACTACACGTGAAACAAGGTCATTTCCTGTATAGCTTTCATGGCTGAACACACTCCAGCCCTTTGCACATGCTCTCCTGTGCCGCCTTCCTAGACTAGGCCAGACCGCTATCATCCCTGGTCTGCTCATTGCCTGGTTTTCAGGTTTTCATAGTCACTCCCACTTGTCTGTGAGCTGCTTGGCACTGATCATGACTAAGTAGGGATCTCAGCAGCCTAGTTTGGGCTGAGGTCCTTGTTCCTGCTAATCGGACGTATCCCCCTTCCCCAACCAGACATTTCGTCCTGCTGCCATGCTGGTGGAGCGCTCTGCAGACTTTGGCCGCACCTGGCATGTTTACCGATATTTTTCCTACGACTGCGGGGCTGACTTCCCAGGAGTTCCTCTGGCCCCACCACGGCACTGGGATGATGTGGTTTGTGAGTCTCGCTACTCAGAAATTGAGCCATCCACTGAAGGCGAGGTAAGGGCTGGGATCTGGTTAGAGGATAGGGAGGGACCTGTGGGGTTTGTGATGCCCCTGAAGCAAGGTCTGATATCTCCTGCCATGCCAGGTCATCTACCGTGTGCTGGACCCTGCTATCCCCATTCCAGACCCCTACAGCTCACGGATTCAGAGTGAGTCCTCTACTGAGGCTGGCACAGTCCCAGTGTCCGGATGGGGACTATTTGGGGCCTCAGTAACTATTTTGGGTGCTTCCTAGGGCAGATGCCAAGCCCAGTTTAGCTCTGGTGGCAATGGAAAAGAGGTCTCCCAAGGTGACCTTGGCAGCTGCAGCCCCTGGGTGGGTATGAGGCATCTAGAGCTGGCCCATCTAGGTAGGTGAAACCCTCTTCCCCTTCTTAGACCTGTTGAAGATCACCAACCTCCGAGTGAACTTGACTCGGCTTCACACACTGGGAGACAACTTGCTTGACCCGCGGCGGGAGATCCGGGAGAAATACTATTATGCCCTCTATGAGCTTGTTGTTCGTGGGAACTGCTTCTGCTATGGACATGCCTCACAGTGTGCCCCTGCACCAGGGGCACCAGCCCACGCCGAGGGCATGGTACGAGCCTTCAGGTGGCTGGAATAGGGTCATGGGGAGGGATGGGCATGGCTAGATAGTGCTGGCCACCTGCCTGTATCTCTTCACAGGTGCATGGGGCCTGTATCTGCAAACACAATACCCGCGGTCTCAACTGTGAGCAGTGTCAGGACTTCTATCATGACCTTCCCTGGCATCCTGCTGAGGATGGCCATACTCATGCCTGTCGGAGTGAGTGAGACACTGAGCTCTGTAGCTTGGCTGTGCCTGGTTCAAACCAAATGCTGGTTGGCCAAGCCCTAAGTAACTAGGCTGTGTCTAAGGGGTGTGCAGGCTTTGCTATCCCTGATGGCCCTCAGCCTTCCTCTGTAATCTGCTCTGGCTATCGGTACCTTGTGATTTTGAACCCTTGAAGTTCTTAAACTGCCACCTGTAATTTCTGGCCATGGTACTGACAAAATGTGATGTCATTCCTCCCTCCCTGCATGTGTCCCTTATCTTAAGGACCTGGTTTCTCAACTGGCCTTTGCCTTTTCCCCAGAGTGTGAGTGCAATGGACACACTCAGAGCTGCCACTTTGACATGGCTGTATACCTGGCATCTGGAAATGTGAGTGGAGGCGTGTGTGATGGGTGTCAGCACAACACAGCTGGGCGCCATTGTGAGCTCTGCCGGCCCTTCTTCTACCGTGATCCAGCCAAGGACATGCGGGATCCAGCCGTGTGTCGTCGTAAGGCTGGGATTGGGTATGAGGGAGAGAAAACTGAGTCTGGGTCAGGAACTAGGAAGCCAGAATTTGTGTGGTAAGGGTTTGGGGTGGGAACAGAACAGAAATAGGGGAAGGCTTAAGACTCATTCTGTGCCATGGAATAGGATGACTTTATACTCCCCTTTGTTTACAGCTTGTGACTGTGACCCTATGGGTTCTCAAGACGGTGGCCGTTGTGATTCCCATGATGACCCTGTGCTGGGACTGGTCTCAGGCCAGTGTCGCTGCAAAGAACATGTGGTTGGCACTCGCTGCCAGCAATGCCGTGATGGCTTCTTTGGACTTAGTGCCAGTGACCCTCTGGGATGCCAGCGTATGTGCTTCTTGTCCTAACATCTATGCTGACCTTTAACCCCTGGTCTCTTATTCTGGAAGCAGATGAACCTGAGCACTGCTTCTACTTCCTACAGTGCTAACGGGCCTCTTCCACTGCAGGTTGTCAGTGTAATTCACGGGGTACAGTGCCTGGGGGCACCCCTTGTGACTCCAACAGTGGAACCTGTTTCTGCAAGCGTCTGGTGACTGGACATGGCTGTGACCGCTGCCTGGTACGACTGAGGGATCTGGGGTTCCTGGGTCCTGGACTTGTCCTCAAAGCATATGGCTGGGGGCAAAGTCCAGTGGGTCTAGTCCTGAATGAGAAGCCTCTGGTCTGGGAGGCCAAGGACTTTGTGTTCACCAATCTGTGGCAGAGGCTGGGAGTGTGATTGGACTCGCTGATGGGTGGCAAAGAGTTCAGTTTCTGGTCTCCAGCAATCCCTTTTTCCTAGCCTGGCCACTGGGGTCTGAGCCATGACCTGCTTGGTTGTCGCCCCTGTGACTGCGACGTGGGTGGTGCCTTGGATCCTCAGTAAGTGCTGTAACAGGGACTCGGGAGGTGGCAGGGAAGGCAAAGGGGGTAGTCCCTCAGTAACCACAGCACTCCTCAGGTGTGATGAGGCCACAGGTCAGTGCCGCTGCCGCCAGCACATGATTGGACGGCGCTGTGAACAAGTGCAGCCTGGCTCCTTCCGACCTTTTCTAGACCATTTAACTTGGGAGGCTGAGGATGCCCAAGGGCAGGTGAGAGCAAGATGTGCTGGGGTGGCTAGAGGGGAGGGGTCGTGGGTGGTGCCTTAGAGGGACTGGGGTACTGCCCAGCCTTAGGGGAGGTCTTGGCAGGAGGAAAGGCTTTGGGACTGACTGTGGCAGCAGAGGTAGCAGTTCCCTGCTTTGACCCTGTTGACTCTCAGGTGCTTGAGGTGATAGTGCGGCCAGTGACCAACCGAGAGTCTCCATCCTGGACTGGCCCAGGCTTTGTGCGGCTGCGGGAAGGTCAGGAAGTGGAGTTCCTGGTGACCTCTTTGCCAAGGGCCATGGACTATGACCTGCTACTGCGCTTGGAGCCCCAGGTTAGACCCTGTGACAGCTGACCTGTGCTGACATTCTGAATGTGGAAGAACCCTCTCCACTGTCCTCTTCCCCCAGGTTCCTGAGCAATGGGCCGAGCTGGAACTGACTGTGCATCGCCCAGGGCCTATGTCTGCCCACAGTCCCTGTGGACACGTGCTGCCTAAGGATGACCGAATTCAGGGAATGCTTCAACCAAACTCCAGGTGAGGCTTGTAGGGCCAGCCCTTATTCCATGCAGCTCACCGGAAAGACCACTTTGCTTTTTCATCTGTTCTTTCTTTCATGTATGTCTTCCTGGGTACTGCTTGCCAGGTCCATGACTATGTTCACAGAAAAGTCAAGAGACGAAACAGGGCCTGCTTTCCATAGGGTGCAAGTTTCAGAGCCAAAGCATTAAGTGATGGGAAGTCCCCCAGTGTCACTCCAGGAGGACCCTTGATGGTGGTGGCTGTAAGGCAGTGCGTCAGAGTAGGGATGTAACTATGTAACTGGTTACAGTTCGCTTCCTGTAACTTTTTCATTACTCTGTTGGCCACCCTGGGCCTCCCTCCTCCTCCTTTTTTTTTCTTTTTTTCTTGTCTTGTTTTATATTTTTTCAAGGCATGGTTTCTCTGTGCAACAACCCTGGCTGTCCTGGAACTTGCTTTGTAGACCAGGCGGGCCTCATCTACAAAGATCTCACAGAGATCTGCCTGCCTCTTTCTTCTAATTGCTAGGACTAAAGTCATGTACTGTCACACCCGGCTCCCTCCTTTTTCCTTTTTGAGACAGAACCGCACATATCCCAGGCTAGCCTTGAACTCACTGTGTGGCTGAGAATGACCTTGAACTCACTTTGTGGCTGAGAATGACCTTGAACTTCTGCCATCTCCATCTTCCAAATGCTGAGATTATAGGAGTATGCTGCAATACCTGGCTTATATTTTTTATGTATTTATTTTATGCTCATTGGTGTTTTGCCTCCATGTATGTCTGTGTGAGGGTGTTAGAAGCCCTGGAACTGGGGCTGGAGAGATGGCTCAGCGGTTAAGAGCACTGACTGCTCTTCCAGAGGTCCTGAGTTCAATTCCCAGCAACCACATGGTGGCTTACAACCATCTGTATTAAGATATGGTGCCCTCTTCTGGCCTGCAGGCAGAACACTGTATACACAATAAATAAATAAATATTGAAAAAAAAAAAGAAGCCATGGAACTGGACAGGTTTGAGCTGCCGTGTGGGTGCTGGAAACTGAACCTGGGTCCTCTGGAAAAGCAGCCAGAGCTCTTAACTGCTGAGCCATCTCTCCAGCCCCTGTTTTTTCTTTAGTTATCATATAAATATTTATACATACACAGAGGCAGAGAGAATAGCATAATGAACTTGGCTATATCCATTGTAGACATTTTGACAAACTTGTGTTTGGCAGATTCCTCTCATTGCTAAGTGGAGAATATAGAGAAAGGGGCCAGAGTAAAAGCTGGAAGGGCTGCGGGAGTGAGATGAGTTGGATGGAGGTATAGTAAAGATAATGAGCAAAGTGGCTTTTAGACTTAGAAAGGAAGAGAAAATAGAAAAATGACTCTGATTTGGGATGGGGGGCATGAGGTAGAAATGTAGCAGAATGTGCCACCACCCCAGATGCAGGATCTCTCTTTCTCTTTGTTGTTTGTTTGTTTGGTTGGTTTTTCAAGACAAGGTTTCTCTGTTTAGCCCTGGCTGTCCTGGAACTCACTCTGTAGACCAGGCTGGCCTCAAACTCACAGAGATCCTCCTGCCTCTGCCTCTCAAGTGCTGGGATTAAAGGTGTGCACCACCACTTCCAGGCTCAGATCCGGGATCTTTTTATAACATGTCCCAGGCTGGTCTGAGACTTGTGGTGTTTTTGCCCTAGCTTCTCAAGTGCTAGGTTAAAGGGGCATGCCACCATGCCTGGCTGAGAAGGAACAGTTATGAGAGTGTTTGGCTTAAGTGAGTGGCTAGATTTCTGTGTCTGGGATTACTGGGAGGCGTAATGTTGGAGTAAAAATTTGGTTCCCATGAGCTGGTTGTGGTACCTCATGCCTGTAATCCTAGTACTTGGGAGACGGAGGTAGGAGGATCAAAAGTTCAAGGTATTCTTGGCTACACAGCAAATTCAGTGTCTACCTGGAACACATAAGACCTTGCCTCCAAAAAGGAGAACTGAGTAGACAGAAGGAAAAACTAGAGTTGCAGAGAGCAACACAGAGGCTAAGAGAAAAAAACGAACTCATGGGCTGCTGAATGCTTGAACCAGATAAGAATGGAATAGTGGCCTCTGCATAGCTACATGGAGGTCATTGGTGACCTTGATACAAAGTGGGCCAGAGTCCCACTGGAGTAGAAGGCTAGCTGGCAGTGACTGCAAGGGTCTTTATGGATTTATTGGGTGAGAAAACAAAAATGAAATAGCAGCTCAGGGAAGATTTGGACGGATTTGGGAGTGGAATGAAAGAATGCATGTGTAGGTGTATATGCGAATCACCTAGGGGATAGGATTACTGTGTCAAGGGAGAAGAAACAAAGGTCTGGAGATGTAGTTCAGTGATGCCTTTAAAAATTTATTTTTTTATGTATTTTTTAATGTATTTATTGTTTTTCGAGACAGGGTTTCCCTGTGTAACAGCTCTGGCTGTCCTGAAACTTGCTTTGTAAGCCAGGCTGGTCTAGAACTCATAGAGATCTGCCTGCCTTTGCCTCCTGAGTGCTGGGATTAAAGGTGTGCACCACCACTACCTGGCTCAGGGACACCGTGTCTTAATTTAGCAGTCACAGAACTGTAGGTTCAATCCATGGGGCTACAGAATAAATAAACAGTCACTAATATTTTAATTGGGTCTTAAAACAAAATAAAACAAACACACAAATAGCAAAGAAAAAAACCAAAATCCAATAAGCGAGGGCTGGAAAAGGGAGTTAAAAGACTTGCTGCAGCTGGATAGCCGTGGCGCATGCTTTTAATCCCAGTACTCATGAGGCAGAGGCAGATGGATCTCTGTGAGATCAAGGCCAGCCTGGTCTGCAGAGCTAGTTCCAGGACAGCTAGGGCTGTGACAGAGAAACCCTGTCTCAAAAACAAACAAAAGAACACGTGCTCCTCTTTCAGAGAACCCAGCTTTGAGTCCCAGCATTCACATTGGGTGGGCTGCAACTGTCTTTAACTTTAGTTGCAAAGGAGCCAAGAACATTCTCTTTTGGCCTATGTGGGCACCTGAATACATGTAGTGTACACACATACAAATATATACATATATGCACACATACATCCATACACACATAAAAATAAAAACAAATAAGAAAACCTGAGCCGGGCAGTGGTGGCACATGCCCTTAATCCCAGCATTTAGGGAGGCAGGTGGATCTCTGTGAGTTTGAGGCCAGCCTGGTCTACAGAGTGAGTTCCAGGACAGCCAGAGATACACAGAGAGACCTCGTCTCAAAACCTGCCCCACCAAAAAAGAAACAAACAAACAAACAACTGACAAATTGCCATGTCAGGAGACAGGTGGATGCCAGGCTCTGTATTTTCAGTGATACTGGTCTGTTGGATGTATGATTCCAGAAAGTCACATTTATGGGATTCTTTTGTCCAGATTCCCTGTCAGGGCCTCAGCAGGTATATGTTGGCCTAGTCTGGCTCAGCTGTAGCCTCTGCCTTGGTCAATAAGTTTGATTGCTATGAGTGGCAGTATCTAAGACCCGGGATAAGATCTCTGTGAGTTCCAGGACAGCCAGAGCTGTTACAGAGAGAAACCCTGTCTTGAAAAAACAAAAACAAATCAACAACAACAACAACAAAAATAAATAAATAAAAGGCCCTGGATATTGGTTGCATGGACCCTGAGTGGCATCCTGTGCTGTCTCTGTCCTCCCCACCCCCAGGGTTTTAGTGTTTCCCAGACCAGTCTGCCTTGAGCCTGGTATCTCCTACAAGCTGAATCTGAAGCTGCTGCGAACCGGAGGACGCGCCCATCCTGAAAGCTCTGCACTACTCATCGACTCGGTAACATACCCCTCTTGCTCATATCAGCCAAGAAGGCAGGGCCTCTGGGGTGGATATGATTAGGAGGGATCTGTGATAGAAAAGGCAGTCAGGCAGTCCAGCTGGGCGATGGTGGTGCACACCTTTGATCTCAGCATTCAGGAGGTGGAAGCAGGTGGATCTCTGTGAGTTCTAGGCCAGCCTGGTCTACAGAGTGAGTTCCAACACAGGCTCCAAAGCTATATAGAGAAATCCTGTCTTGAAAAACCGAGAGAGAGAGAGACAGAGAGAGTGGGAGAGAGAGAGCGAGCGAGTGAGCGCAGGTTAATGGCAGCGCTAAGTCAGGTTCTCTGGCAGTACTGATGTGGTCCTATGTGACCTGCATTCTTGCATCTCTTCAGCTGGTGCTGCAGCCCCATGTCTTGGTGCTAGAGATGTTTAGTGGGGGTGACGCTGCTGCCCTAGAGCGCCGCACCACCTTTGAACGCTACCGTTGCCACGAGGAAGGTCTGATGCCCAGCAAGACCCCTCTGTCTGAGGCCTGCGCCCCCCTCCTCATCAGTCTGTCCTCCTTAATCTACAATGGTGCCTTACGTAAGTGTACTCTTGACATGAATTGGTAGGCAGAGGTGGGGACTTAGCCTAATCTGCTCTTCCTCTTCTCACAGCATGTCAGTGTGACCCTCAAGGCTCACTGAGTTCTGAATGCAACCCTCATGGTGGCCAGTGCATGTGCAAACCTGGAGTGGTTGGACGCCGCTGTGATGTCTGTGCCACTGGCTATTATGGCTTTGGCCCGGCAGGTTGTCAAGGTATTTGTCTATCTCTTAGTCTCCACTATTCTCTTTCCTTTCCAGCTTCAAGACTCCCTCTTCCCCTTCTTTGCTTCTTCCTTCATCGACTCCACCTTGGATCCCATACTCTTAGGTTGGGGTCCCTTGTATTTTTCTATCATTCCTCACCTTTCCCACCCTGACTGTCTCTACCTTATCCCCAGCCTGCCAGTGTAGCCCTGATGGGTCACTCAGTGCCCTATGTGAAGGGACTAGTGGACAATGTCCCTGCCGAACTGGTGCCTTTGGTCTTCGCTGTGACCACTGTCAACGTGGCCAGTGGGGATTCCCTAATTGCCGGCCGTGTGCCTGCAATGGGCGTGCAGATGAATGTGATACCCGCACAGGCGCTTGCCTGGGCTGCCGTGATTACACCGGGGGCGAGCACTGTGAAAGGTGAGCCTAGTGCAGGTGTGAGTGGTTGGTGGCTGGGCAGGCTGCCTGCGGCTAACACTTATTCATTTCCCTGCAGATGCATTGCTGGCTTTCATGGGGACCCACGACTGCCCTATGGAGGCCAGTGCCGACCTTGTCCCTGCCCTGAGGGCCCTGGGAGCCAGCGGCACTTTGCTACTTCATGCCACCGGGATGGATACTCCCAGCAAATTGTTTGCCACTGCCGAGCTGGTTACACCGGTGAGTGGGTAGAGCACACAGGTATGGGATCAGGGTGAGGTAGCTAAGCTCACCACTCATAGTTTCCTCTTGACTGTTGACAGGACTTCGGTGCGAAGCTTGTGCCCCCGGGCACTTTGGAGATCCATCCAAGCCAGGTGGCAGGTGCCAACTGTGTGAGTGCAATGGAAACATTGACCCCATGGACCCTGAAGCCTGTGATCCCCACACAGGACAATGCTTGCGTTGTTTACACCACACAGAGGGGCCCCACTGTGGCCATTGCAAACCTGGCTTCCATGGGCAAGCAGCCCGACAGAGCTGTCACCGTGAGTATGGATATGGGAAGAGATGGTTGGGGCGGGTTCTGCTGGAGATAGCTCCCTTTGATTGCTGTGTCTGTCTTGGCTTGCCCAGGCTGTACCTGCAATCCTCTGGGCACAAATCCCCAGCAGTGCCCATCTACTGACCAGTGCCACTGTGACCCAAGCAGTGGGCAGTGCCCATGCCTCCCCCATGTCCAAGGCCTTAGTTGTGATCATTGTGCCCCCAACTTTTGGAACTTCACCAGTGGCCGTGGCTGCCAGCCTTGTGCTTGCCACCCAACCAGGGCCAGAGGCCCCACCTGCAATGAGGTATGGAATCCTGGAGATATCTGGGTATGGGGAAGTCAGCTATCTGCCTCACAGGCATGACTTTTGGTAGAGACTCTGAGCCTTGCTGTGTTTGTACCCTAGTTCACAGGGCAGTGCCACTGTCATGCCGGCTTTGGTGGGAGGACTTGTTCTGAGTGTCAAGAGCTCCACTGGGGAGACCCTGGCCTGCAGTGCCGTGGTGAGAAATCTGGAGAGACAGAGTTGATATAGACTGCCTTGGTGTGCATCACAAGGGCCCTAATACTGTGGTTTGTCTTTTTCTGCAGCTTGTGATTGTGATCCCAGAGGAATAGACAAACCTCAGTGTCACCGCTCCACAGGCCACTGTAGCTGCCGCCCAGGCGTGTCTGGCGTGCGCTGTGACCAGTGTGCTCGTGGCTTCTCGGGTGTTTTTCCTGCTTGTCATCCATGCCATGCATGCTTTGGAGATTGGGATCGTGTTGTACAGGACTTGGCTGCTCGTACACGACGGCTGGAGCAGTGGGCGCAGGAGTTGCAGCAGACGGGTGTGCTGGGTGCCTTCGAGAGCAGCTTTTTGAATATACAAGGGAAGCTGGGCATGGTCCAGGCCATCGTGGGTGCACGAAATGCTTCAGCTGCCTCTACTGCAAAGCTTGTAGAGGCCACAGAGGAACTGCGGTATGGATGGAGCTAAATAAATATGGTGGGGCTGGGTGGTAGTGATGGACGCCTTTAATCCCAGCACTCTGGAGGCAGAGGCAGGCGAATTTGAGGCCAGCCTGGTCTACAGAGTTAGTTCCACGACAGCGAGGGATACACACAGAGGAAATTCTGCCTCAAAAAAACTAACTAAATAAATAATAACTAACTAACTAAATACATGTGGTGGGGTGGAGCAAAGGTCCAGAAGGTCGGGACTGAAGCCTCTTTAAACATGTCCCCTATTGATACAGCCATGAAATTGGGAAGACCACCGAGCGCCTGACTCAGGTAGAAGCAGAGCTAACAGATGTTCAGGATGAGAACTTCAATGCCAACCATGCACTCAGTGGTCTAGAGAGAGATGGGCTTGCACTTAACCTTACACTGCGGCAGCTTGACCAGCATCTGGATATCCTCAAACATTCAAATTTCTTAGGTTAGTTGTTGGTTAATTAGACAGGTGGGGCAGGGCCGTGGTTCAGCTGACTGACCCCTCTGATCTCACATAGGTGCCTATGACAGCATCCGACATGCCCACAGCCAGTCTACAGAAGCAGAACGCCGTGCCAACACCTCCACCTTTGCAGTACCCAGCCCAGTGAGCAATTCAGCAGATACCCGGCGTCGGACAGAAGTGCTCTTGGGCGCCCAAAAAGAAAACTTCAGGCGCAAACACTTAGCCAACCAGCAGGCACTGGGGCAGCTCTCTGCACGCACCCAGACCCTGAGCCTGACTGGCATAAATGAACTGGTAAGGTGCAAGAAAGGGGAGGGATAGGTTGGTACAGATAGTCTTCCCATGGAACCTTGATTTGTTTTGTACCTGGCAGGTGTGTGGGGCACCTGGGGACGCACCCTGCGCTACCAGCCCTTGTGGGGGCGCCGGATGTCGGGATGAGGATGGGCAACCCCGTTGTGGTGGCCTAGGTTGCAGTGGGGCAGCAGCCAC
The DNA here is from genome assembly GCA_004026605.1 of Ondatra zibethicus. NCBI lineage: Eukaryota > Metazoa > Chordata > Mammalia > Rodentia > Cricetidae > Ondatra > Ondatra zibethicus. The sequence goes on from PVIU01006638.1 coordinate 80,459, forward strand.
AGCCGATCTAGCACTGGGCCGGGCTCGGCACACACAGGCAGAGCTGCAGCGCGCACTGGTAGAAGGTGGTGGCATCCTCAGCCGAGTGTCTGAGACTCGTCGGCAGGCAGAGGAGGCACAGCAGCGGGCACAGGCAGCCCTGGACAAGGCTAATGCTTCTAGGGACCAAGTGGAGCAGGCCAACCACGAGCTTCGAGAACTTATCCAGAGTGTGAAGGACTTCCTCAGCCGTGAGCCTCCCATGTGGCCCAGGCCATGTGGTTGTTTTCCTTGTGTCTGTGTGTACTTGAGTCTCAGGGTCTGCAATGGACACGTGTTTTTGACCCTGTGTTTGGCCCCTGAGTCCCTATCCAGTCAGTGTCCCTAAGTCTCTGCCCCTTACATTGTCCCTGTCCTTTGTTTACTTCCTTATATGCCTTTTAGCAAACTCCTATGGCATGTGCAGTATGAGAATCCACATAGCAGGATGATGTTCGCAGGCTCATGCTGGCCCTTGCCTGTGTCTCCATAGAGGAGGGAGCTGATCCTGACAGTATCGAAATGGTAGCCACGCGTGTGCTGGAGCTCTCCATCCCAGCCTCACCTGAGCAGATCCAGCACCTAGCAAGTGAGATTGCAGAACGTGTCCGAAGCCTGGCAGATGTGGACACAATCCTGGCACATACTATGGGCGACGTGCGTCGGGCTGAGCAGCTACTCCAAGATGCACAGCGGGCACGGTCTGACCCCAACCCTGACCCCCATTCCTGAAACCTGGTCCTGAAACCTGCAGACCCTGACCTCCCCTTTTCCTCAGGAGCCGAGCTGAGGGTGAGAAACAGAAGGCAGAGACTGTACAGGCAGCACTGGAGGAGGCTCAGAGGGCTCAGGGCGCCGCTCAGGGTGCCATCCGGGGAGCAGTGGCTGACACACAGAACACAGAACAGACCCTGCACCAGGTGTGGTCTCCCTAGGACATCAGTGGGACAAGGTTATGGACTTATATACTATGTATCTGTATTGTTTTGTTTTGTTTGAGGCAGGGTCTCACTATGTAGCCCTGGCTAACCTGGAGCTCGCAGAGATCAACCTGCCTCTCCCTCTCCCTAAACCGGGACTAAAAGCGGATCTTTTTAAACCCGGGCCCCTCTGTGACAGGTCCAGGAGAAGATGGCAGGTGCAGAGCAGTCGCTGAACTCTGCAAGTGAGCGGGCTCGGCAATTGGATGCTCTCCTGGAGGCCCTCAAACTGAAACGGGCAGGAAATAGCCTGGCAGCATCTACAGCTGAAGAAACAGCCGGCAGTGCTCAGAGCCGTGCCAGGGAGGCTGAGAAGGTGAGTTGAGGCAAAGCCGTCCCGAGGGAGTATGGGTAGTGTAGTTGGGACTCCACTGTACTCGCATACCGACCCTGCCTTTTCTATCTGCAGCAACTGCGGGAACAAGTAGATGACCAGTACCAAACCGTGAGGGCGCTGGCTGAAAGGAAGGCTGAGGGTGTCCTGGCTGCACAAGCCAGGGCAGAACAACTGCGGGATGAGGCGCGGGACCTGTTGCAAGCTGCTCAGGACAAGTTACAGCGGCTACAGGGTAAGAACCCGAGTGGACAGAAGCTAGAGAGGTGGGATTCTGGGAGAAAGACCTAAACTGTGCCTTGACTCTTCTAGAACTGGAGGGCACCTATGAAGAGAATGAACGGAAACTGGAGGGCAAGGCGGCCCAGCTGGATGGGCTGGAAGCCAGGATGCGCAGCGTGCTTCAGGCCATCAACCTGCAGGTCCAGATCTACAACACCTGCCAGTGACCACTCCCCCGGGGCCTAGCCTCGTCCCCAAGCACTGTTCCATACGCGTGTTTGTCCACACATTAAAGAGCTTCTGGCTAGCAAGTGCTTTCAATAAACCAGTGTGAACCTCCACTGTGTTGTCGGGACTTTGATGGGAGGGGTGGAGGACCGCTATACATTGTCATCAGTAGGACTCTTAGCGAAGGCCAAAGCACCGGAACCCCTCTTCTTTCTTTCCGGCCCTCCCCAGAGCTGCCCTTCACTAACCCACTCTTGCCGGAAGTGCGTCACCAGCTTCCCGCTCCGCCTCCCATAGCCGTGTCTTGAAGTCGAAACAAAACAAGCGGCTGAAGCGGCGGCGGCGGAGCCGGGACGGGGGAGGGGCGCGCCGGAACCGGAACCGACCCGACGCCGGAACCGGAATCGAGAGCGGGTTGCCAGGGCCCGAAGAGGGCTGGTGGCGGCGGTCTCGCTCGGTGAGTGCTGCGGGCCGCAAGTCGCCGGTTCGGCCCCAGCGGGAAGGCCGCCGCGTTGGCCTGTGGCGGCCTGTTCAAGGTCACGGGCTGTGCCCGCCCCGACATCTCGAGCCCCGCGCTGTGCGGGGCCCACCGATGCCGACTGAGCCGTTATGCTACACCCGTGGCCGGCCTCTCTGTTTTTAAGAGGACTAGAGCGAGGGTGGCTTCCTGGAGGAGGTGGTGGCAGGCCTGGGATTCGGAGGTTGGAGTCGGGTAGCAGCCTAGATGGGGCGTTGGTCTGTGGTCAGTAACTCTGCGCAGCCTTTCCGACCAGCTGGGATCTTTGGATAGTCTCTCTCCCGCCTCGACGACCTCCGAGCATGGGGGAGGGACTCTACCTGTGAATAGGGCCTAGGTGTAAGGAGGAAACGGTGGGTGTTCTGCCCTCAGGCCTGGACAGGCTGTCACTCAAGATTCAGCTCATCTCTCTGACCGTACAAGGGTATTTTTATCATCCCATCTCCCCCAAGGGAGCATAGATGCATCTCTTCTGGCTGAGCAAGCCGGGCTTGAGGCTGCTAGGGGTCCTAGGTCGGCTGTCCATCTCCACTCTTACTTCAGTCTCTGGTTTTGAGAACTTCATTCTGGATGTAGAAATCCAGAATCCACCTAGGCCTCTGTGGATCAAAGCTGATGAATGAAGGAACCTGGAAATAGGACATTGTCTGTTTCATTGTCAAGCTGGATGCCCACTATTGTGTCTCAACACTTGAGTCCACTCTTATTTGGAGCTGAGGAAAGAAATTCCCTCTTTAGGTAGAGACAATAAGCCCAAGTAGTTTCAGGAGCAGGGAGCCGGCAGGACCGTTTTGGGGCTATGGCAGCATCTGGGTGGGTCCATTTTCAGCTATAGAGCCTGGCCTTTCTACAACTGCTTGATGGTCTCCGCCTCTCCTGCCTTCCTCCTTCACCTTCTACTTGCCTGGTGGTGACTAAGCAGCCAGTGAGAGTGAAGGAGAGGGAGGGAGGGAACGCTCTTCTCAGAGTGCTAGTCCTGTGGGTTGGAGCCATGGCTCCTGTCCAGAGGGTGAGCCTGGTCCCAGGCCATGACTGCCTTGACCTCGCACTTCCTTCGTGCAGTGTCTAGCCTTGTGGATCTTTTGGAGACAGTCAGGAGGTGTGGCCTGAAGCAGTTGCTGCTACATGAATTATTTCCTCATAGGGTAGCTTCAGAGTATACAAGGCTGCCTCAGATGGTGATAAGATACTGCCATTTAGGGTCAAGAGTGTCCTGAATTGTGGAGCCCTGGTTGTAGGCAGGGAGCAAATTGTTTGACTTTGCCAGTGAATCGTGGTCTATTTTCATTAGGCTGTTGGTTCCTTGCTGAAGAATTTGGCTACAAAGAGTTGCCAAGATAGCTGGGCCGGGAAGAAAGCGCCGCAGCCCTGACCCAGACGCTGTTGCCGACCCTGGGGCACTCTGGCTGGCTACCAAGCGGCTCAAGATGTCTGGTGGGGCCAGTGCTTCAGGCCCAAGGAGAGGGCCCCCAGGATTGGAGGAGGCCACTAGTAAGAAGAAACAGAAGGATCGCGCAAACCAGGAGAGCAAAGATGGAGATCCTAAGAGAGGTAGGAGTGGCATTTCCAGATGCTAGTGGCTGCTTCTTCCCTTGTGTCTCTGGACATGCAATTTAGGGGTCTGTTCCTCCCTCCTTTATCATGGCTTGATGCTGAGAAAAAGACCCATTGCAAGCTGGATGGAGCCTCAGTCTTAAACCTGAGGAGCTTGGCTATGATCCAGACGGTGGGGTCTTGGAATCTGGCTCCTCATTATTGTCTGTTTTTTCCTTTTGTTGCCAGTGTCTACTCCTCGAAAGGAGCAGACCAAAGAGGGTGAGTAATGAATGGGGCTTTTGAGCACGATTTGAGGGAAAGGAGAATTTAGCTCCCATCCGAGGAGTAGGTTTGGCTTTTTTACCTGTGTGTTGCCGTTAGCAGTGACCCTTCTGAACCCTTTACCATTCTCCATATAGAATTGTTGCTTGATTGGAGACAGAGTGCGGATGAAGTGATCGTCAAGCTGCGAGTGGGAGCCGGTCCTCTGCGCCTGGAGGAAGTAGATGCTGCTTTCACAGACACAGACTGTGTGGTGCGCCTTCCAGGTGTGTTCCTCTGCCCTGCGTACAATGTTTCCTTTTGCATTCTCTAGTATCCCCCACCTCAGGTCACTGTTGCCACTCTCTTTCCAGATGGTCGGCAATGGGGCGGTGTCTTCTTTGCGGAAATACAAAGTTCTTGCACCAAAGTGCAGGCTCGGAAGGGTGGTCTCCTACAGTTGGCACTACCCAAGAAGGTGCCTCTGCTCACCTGGCCCTCTCTCCTGGTAAGTTCCAATTGAGTGTGTGGGCCTTGGGGTGCCTAGTGTATTCAGAAGGGTCTAACTGTTGTATCTTTGGCAGAAGAAACCTTTAGGGACCCAAGAGCTGGTGCCAGGGTTGCGGTGTCAGGAGAATGGACAAGAACTGTCTCCCATTGCCCTGGAGCCAGGCTCTGAGCCCCGCAGAGCTAAACAGGAAGCCCGAAACCAGAAACGGGCCCAGGGCCGTGGTGAGGTAGGCTCAGGAACTGGCCCTGGGGCACAGGCAGGGCCCAGCGCCAAGAGGGCTGTGCATCTCCGCAGAGGGCCAGAAGGGGAAGGGTCCAGGGATGGCCCTGGTCCCCAGGGTGATGCTCCGCCCTTTCTGTCTTCTGACCCAGCCACCCAGGTGAGAGTTAGGTGCCTATTTGGGTATTTGGAGACTTGGGAAGGAATGTGGACTAGAGTGGGCGCCACCTGCCAAACCCAGGGCTAAATCTTGTCCCTTTTTTTCTTTTTCTTTGCACGTGATTAGGTTGAGGTTGAGGTTGAGAAACAGCTCCATGTACCACCACTGAACCCTCAAACCAGTCTCCTGGGCTCAGAGAAGAATTTAGGCCTCTTGACAAGAGAGAAGACAGTGTCCCCCAGGAATGACCCAGTCTCCCCAGTCATGGTCCGGAACAGAGACCCTGAGAAAGATGACCATGTCAAAGAGGAGATGGCAGTAGGAGCAGATTCTGCGGCTTTGGTGGATGGTAAAATCGGGATTGGCCAGACAGACCTCAGACTGGGTTGTGAGGTTGATGGGTGGGTAGGGAGGAACATAGTGACAGGCTGGAATTTGTTTTGAATTGGTGACCCTGAGTCATGGTCTCAACATAGACCCAGAGTCCATGGTGAACCTGGCATTTGTCAAGAATGACTCCTATGAAAAGGGGCCAGACTCAGTGGTGGTGCATGTGTATGTGAAGGAGATCTGCAGGGACACCTCGCGAGTGCTTTTCCGAGAGCAGGACTTCACACTCATTTTCCAGACCAGGTGTGTGACTGGGGCTGGGACAGTGGCCTCAGGTGGGGATGTGTTTCGAGCGTTTTTTTTTTTTGGTTGTTGTTGTTATTGTTGTTTGTTTGTCTTGTTTTGTTTTGTTTCGAGACAGGGTTTCTCTGTGGCTTTGGAGCCTGTTCTGGAATTAACTCTTATAGACCGGGCTGGCCTCTAACTGACAGAGATCCGCCTGCCTCTGCCTCCCAAGTGCTGGGATTAAAGGCGTGCGCCACCCTGCCTGACCTCAAGTGTTTTCTTTTGTCCTTTCCCTTCCCTGCTCTGCCTCTGCAGGGATGGAAATTTCCTGAGGCTGCATCCAGGCTGTGGGCCCCATACTATCTTCCGCTGGCAGGTGAAGCTCAGGTTGGTGGTGCCCAGCCCCATTGCTGCTACTGTCACTTGGGTTTCCATTTCTCTCGCTTGTTTAGCTTGGCACCTGCTTCGTCTGAAATCTCTGAACTCAGCTTTTCCCTGACAGGAACCTGATTGAGCCAGAGCAGTGTACATTCTGTTTCACGGCCTCTCGCATTGATATCTGCCTCCGGAAGCGGCAGAGTCAGCGCTGGGGGGGACTGGAAGCCCCGGCTACACGAGGTCTGCACACGAGCTCCTTTCATTGCCCCTGACCTGCCGATCAGGACCCCCGTCACACATGCTGCTAACCACCAGCCCTCTCATTCCCCCTTTTTAAGGTGCAGTGGGTGGTGCAAAGGTTGCCGTGCCGACAGGTCCAACCCCTTTGGATTCAACCCCTCCAGGAGGTGCCCCCCACTCCCTCACAGGCCAGGAGGAAGCCAGGGCAGTGGAGAAGGAAAAGCCGAAGGCTCGATCTGAGAACACAGGACTGGATGGTGTGGTGGCCCGAACCCCTTTGGAGCATGTAGCTCCAAAGCCAGAACCACATTTAGCCTCGGTGAGAATCTTGGGCTGGGAAGGGCCAAGAATCAGGCTGGAAGATGGGTAGTAGTGGGGTATACCTTTAAATCTATCACTCAGGAGCCAGAGGTAGGTGGATCTCTGTGAGTTTGAGGCCAGCCTGGTCTACAAAGCGAGTTCAGGACAGCCAGGGCTGTTACGTAGAGAAACCGTGTTTCAGAGAAAGAAAGAAAGAAAAAATAGTAATAAAAATAATGAGGCCAGGGAGTATCAGGGCTGCTCTGTCATGTTTCCTTTGCTCACAGCCCAAACCCACATGTATGGTGCCTCCAATGCCTCACAGTCCGGTGAGTGGAGATAGTGTGGAGGAGGAGGAAGAGGAAGAGAAGAAGGTGTGTCCGCCAGGATTTACTGGCCTTGTCAATTTAGGGAACACCTGCTTCATGAATAGCGTCATTCAGTCTCTGTCCAATACTAGGGAACTTCGAGACTTCTTCCACGGTAAGGTCATTGGCCAGGAGCCTGGGGCACCGGCAGAAGGGGTACCTTTGTCTCTCACACCTTTGCCTGACTGTTCTAGACCGATCCTTTGAAGCTGAGATTAACTACAATAACCCACTGGGGACTGGTGGGCGACTGGCCATTGGCTTTGCTGTGCTGCTCCGGGCCCTATGGAAGGGCACTCATCAAGCCTTTCAGCCCTCCAAGCTAAAGGTGATTTGTGATCATCAGTCTTGTTTAGAGAAGATTCGGGGTGGGGGGGCTAGCTAGTGAGGGGCCTGGTGAATGGCTACTAAGATTTTTCATTAACACTTTGACCTCCCCATTCAGGCCATTGTGGCCAGCAAGGCCAGCCAGTTCACAGGCTATGCTCAGCATGATGCCCAAGAGTTCATGGCTTTCTTGTTGGATGGGCTGCATGAGGACCTGAACCGGATCCAAAACAAGCCCTACACAGAGACTGTGGACTCAGATGGGCGTCCTGACGAGGTCAGTCAAAGTGGAGTTGTAGGGTGGGGTTTGGGTGGCGCAGCTCTTAGGTCTCCTCAGTTCTCACCATTTTTTTTCTCAGGTGGTGGCTGAGGAAGCATGGCAGCGGCACAAGATGAGGAACGACTCATTCATTGTAGACCTGTTTCAGGGCCAGTACAAGTCGAAGCTCGTGTGCCCTGTGTGTGCCAAGGTGCGGTAGACTCCCCTAGAGAGAGGCCCCCTAGTTAGTTAGGCTGGTTTGATCAGATTAAGTTGTGCATTTTCAGGGAGTACTGGGCACCATTTGGGGAAGGAAGGTGGCAGAGAGGCCTAAGGTTCTGTGTGGTCCTGAGGAATCAGGCAGGGTAGGCTTCCTGGCCGAAGTCTGGGGTGTGGTGCTGCAAAGATACGTAAGGTGTGCTGAAGTCGTGGGTCAGGTGGGAAAGGCATGCGGGATACAGGTGAAGGGAAGCTAGCTTGGGTTGGCTAAGCTGCCAGAAAAGGAATCGTGCCTGAGGAGGGGCGCTGGTGGGTCCCCTTGCTCAGCCTAGTGCTCTGACTGGGAGTTTGCTGACTGGCTGTGGGGGCCCTGAGGACCATCAGAAAGCCTGCATTAGGCTCTCCAGGAATCCCTTGTGACACCCTAGTGTTACCTTTGCATCCACAGGTCTCCATTACTTTTGACCCGTTCCTTTATCTGCCGGTACCCTTACCACAAAAGCAAAAGGTTCTCCCCATCTTTTATTTTGCTCGGGAACCCCACAGCAAACCCATTAAGGTGAGTAATGAGCCCCTTCCCTCTGGGCTATCCTAGAAAAATGTGACGCTCCTTCTCCCCCACTGACTTTACCTTTGTTGCCGAAGTTTCTGGTGAGTGTTAGCAAGGAGAACTCCAGCGCACGTGAAGTTTTGGATTCCCTCTCTCAGAGTGTCCATGTGAAGCCCGAGAACCTACGCCTGGCTGAGGTATATCTCTTTACCAAGTTTCTGCATGTGTGACTACATAAGTTTTTTTTTCTTTTTTTTAGTATTTTATGAGTGTTTTGCCTGCTTGTGTGCATGTATTGTGTGTACCATGTTGTGTGACTAGTGCCCATAGAAGCCAGGAGATACAGTGTTGAACCTCCTGGAACTGGAATTATTGACAGTTGTGAGCTGCCATGTATGTGCTAGGAATATAGGAATAGACCCCTCCCTCCCCCCAACCCCACCAAGATCTTGTTGTAGCGCAGCCAGTGCTCTTAACTACTGAGCTATTTCTCCAGCCCCATATATGTATTGAAGGACAGACAGACAGACATGTACCATTAATGGTATTTAAAGATGTGTATATTAGCCAGGCGGTGGTGGCACACGGTTTTAATCCCAGCCCTCAGGAGGCAGAGGCAGGCGGATCTCTGTGAGTTTGAGGCCAGCCTGGTCTACAAGAGCTAGTTCCAGGACAGGCTCCAAAGCCACAGAGAAACCCTGTCTCGAAAAACCCCAAAAAAATAAAAAATAAAGATGTATATATGAATGTAAATGTTTCTGCAGAAACTTAGGTTGTAGATGTTTATTGAGAGCAGGCATTGGCTATGTTACATAGGATCCCTGAGTTCACAACCAACATTAGTTTATTCCCCTCTGAGGGTGCCTTTTCCTCGGGATAAGGAGCTTTGGGAGAGCTTGAGCTTGGGCAGGATTATCAGGCCATTTTCTCTTTTTTTTTTTTTTTTTTTTTGGTTTTTTGAGACAGGGTTTCCTTTTGTATAGCATTGGCTGTCCTGGAACTCTGTAGTTCCAGACTGGCCTTGAACTCATGGAGATCCACCTGCTTCTGTTTCCTGAAAGCTGGGATTAAAGGCGAGTGCCACCACTGCCTGACTTTTTTTTTTTTTTTTTTCCGAGACAGGGTTTCTCTGTGTAGCTTTGGTGCCTGTCTTGTAGACCAGGCTGACCTCAATCTCACAGATCCCCCTGTCTCTTCCTCCTGAGTGCTGGGATTAAAGGCGTGTGCCACCACCACCTGATTCCGATGTATTTTTTCATTCTTTCTCTGTCCTGTTTTCTCTCATTTCATTCATCTCAGATCCGCATCCTAACCTTTCCCAAAAGTTCTCAGCCTTTTTGCTTTGTTTTGTTTTTTGTTTTTTGAGACAGGGTTTCTCTCTAGCTTTGGAGCCTGTCCTGGAACTCTTTCTATAGACCAGGCTGGCCTCGAACTCACAGGGATCCACCTGTCTCTGCCTCTCGAGTGCTGGGATTAAAGGCGTGTGCCACCACTGCCCTTTTAATCCAGCAGTTCCCTTTTTTTTTCTTTTTTTGGAGTGTGAGTGTGGAAGAGGCTGTTTGAATGTGGACTTTCCCTAATAATACGTCATAGTCTTATCAGGGACTTACCTCGTAGGGATAGAGGCCCTCAGTATGGCCCATGTGGTTACTTGACACTTGCCCAGGCTTTGTCTCTCAGGTACTCCAATGTACTCTCTGCCACTGGGTGGCTATATTCCTCTTTTAGACTACAGGTCCTTTTCTTCTCCATCCCAGTAGGCTTCAATGCATGACTAAGCCCTTCATGGTGCTGTGAAGCAGGCCTAGAGAAAGGGCTTATCACATGGCATCTGTGTGGTTTTTATCTCTAGGTAATCAAGAATCGTTTCCACCGTGTTTTCTTGCCCTCCCACTCATTGGACACTGTGTCCCCAACTGATGTGCTCCTCTGCTTTGAGCTGCTGTCCTCAGAGTTGGCTAAGGAGCGGGTAGTGGTGCTAGAGGTGCAGCAGGTAAGTGGGGGCCAACCTGATGCCATGGGGCCCTGGTGGGCGCTGGTCACTCCTGCCTTTACTGCTTTACTGAGCCAGGTGACTCACCCTAGCGCCCCCAGGTACCCAGCATCCCTATCTCCAAGTGTGCAGCCTGCCAGCGGAAGCAGCAATCAGAGGACGAAAAACTGAAGCGTTGTACCCGTTGCTACCGCGTGGGCTACTGCAACCAGTGAGGAACCCTATGGCCTCACCCCTCCCATTTTCTCCACCTGACACTTGCCATCCTGTCCTCCTCTCCACCCAGCAGCACATATTTTAAGCCCTCCATCCATTATATCAGGCGTTGGGGGGCAGGTCTGGCATACCTAATCCCCAGGGCTTCAGACAAGGCCCTAATAAATAGTTATAGCACTTAGGTATAAGGCCATCATCTTACCGTTCTTTCCTTCCAGGTTCTGCCAGAAAACCCATTGGCCTGACCACAAAGGCCTCTGCCGCCCTGAGAACATTGGCTACCCCTTCCTGGTCAGTGTACCTGCCTCACGCCTCACTTATGCCCGTCTTGCTCAGCTACTAGAAGGTTACGCCCGGTAAGAGCTCAGAGGACTAGTGTGGGTGGGGAGCAGAGGTGCTCAGGTGTCGAACCAGCAGGTCAGAATTCTTACTTGCCTTGTTGTCCTTTCGCAGATACTCTGTGAGTGTGTTCCAGCCACCTTTCCAGCCTGGCCGAATGGCCTTGGAATCACAGAGCCCTGGCTGTACCCCATTGCTTTCAACTAGTTCCCTGGAGGCTGGTGATAGTGAGAGAGAGCCCATCCAGCCTTCTGAGCTCCAGTTGGTGACTCCTTTGGCTGAGGGGGATACAGGGGCTCCCCGTGTGTGGGCACCCTCTGATCGGGGTCCTGTAGCTAGCACCAGTGGAATTTCTTCTGAGATGCTGGCCAGTGGGCCTATTGAAGGTTGTTCATTGCTTGCTAGTGAGAGGGTGTCCCGGCCTGAAGGTAAGCTCTGTTGAAATGCTTTGGGTGTTGCAGTAAAAAGTTGGGAAAGGTTGTTTAGACCATAGTGGACAGATAAACACTGATTATCATGCTTTGTCGTAGCTGCTGTGCCTGGGTACCAACACTCAAGTGAAGCCATGAATACCCACACACCCCAGTTTTTCATCTATAAAATTGATGCATCAAACCGAGAGCAGCGGCTTGAGGACAAAGGTGTCTGATGCTGTGGGTGGAAGTTGTGGGGTAGCTTGGGCTGGCTGCTCTGCACAGCTGGGTGACCACTGTCTCTGCTCATCTCCAGGGGAGACACCATTAGACCTAGGTGATGATTGTAGCCTGGCTCTGGTGTGGCGGAACAATGAACGCCTCCAGGAGTTTGTGTTAGTAGCCTCCAAGGAGCTGGAGTGTGCTGAGGATCCAGGCTCTGCTGGTGAGGCTGCTCGTGCTGGCCACTTCACCCTGGACCAGTGCCTCAACCTCTTTACTCGGCCTGAAGTGCTGGCGCCTGAGGAGGCCTGGTGAGGATGGGGCAGCAAACTGGTGGTGGGGCAGGCTGGAGGGAAACTTGTGGTTCTGACTTTTCTGTCCCCACCAGGTACTGTCCACAGTGCAAACAGCATCGTGAGGCCTCCAAACAGCTGCTGCTGTGGCGGCTGCCCAATGTACTCATTGTGCAGCTAAAGCGCTTCTCCTTCCGTAGTTTCATTTGGCGTGACAAGATCAATGATTTGGTGGAGTTCCCTGTTCGGTGAGCACTGAGTGAGCCCTGGTGACTGTGGACAGGGCTTGGGGACCGGGGGCATGCTAATTGCCTCACCCTTCTGACTGGGACTGCAGGAACCTGGACTTGAGCAAGTTCTGTATCGGCCAGAAAGAGGAGCAGTTGCCTAGCTACGACCTGTATGCTGTCATCAACCATTACGGAGGCATGATTGGTGGCCACTACACTGCCTGTGCACGCCTGCCCAACGATCGCAGTAGCCAGCGCAGTGACGTGGGTGAGGGCACACACAACTAGCAGGCTAGGTGGTGGGGTGGTGGTACAGGCCGTGTTCATATTCTTCCCACCCTACTATAGGCTGGCGCTTGTTTGATGACAGCACTGTGTCAACTGTAGACGAGAGCCAGGTCGTGACACGTTATGCCTATGTCCTCTTCTACCGTCGGCGGAACTCTCCTGTGGAGAGACCCCCCAGGGCAGGTCACTCTGAACACCACCCAGACCTAGGCCCTGCAGCCGAAGCTGCTGCCAGCCAGGTGAGGCATGAGGGAAGCTTGACAGGCTAGTTGGTGGACAGGGCTGGGAACCTAGCTCTCTTTCCTCTACAAGCCTGCAAAATTCAGAGATAGGGTTCCTTGACATTTGGGCCTCACCCCAGGGCATCCTAGAAGATACCCTAGGAACACAGTCAAAGGTATACATATATAAACATGCTGCCACCAGTGCACACAAAATACAGGTCAGAGAACTGCCCTGAACCTCAGCAGGCATGCTACTATAAGCAGACTAACCCTTACTTCTCCCAGCTCTCCCCCACATTCTCCACATGCCACCCTAGAGACCCTCATTTGTGATTACCCTTGTATTCTGGTGTACACTCAAGATATCCTTGTCAGAGATGGGTCACCTCCAGTGTGGTCACACTTTCTGTGGTGAGCGACTTTCCCTACTGAACCTTCAGGCTCTTCGGTCTCCGTTGCTGACAGGGTTCCATGGTTTCGTGAGCATGGTCACTTTGCTCTCTATACCATCAACCTCCTTTATGTTACCTGTACTCCCTTGAGACCTTGCTGTCAGGCTCACAGACACAACACAGCGGTCAGGATCTGGGCATGGGTAATCCTGAGGAAATTGCCATGGAGTTGGCTACTTACCCTCTGTGAGCTGGTCCCTTCTTTGGGAAGTCTGAACTAAAATCTGACCAGGTAACTCTACTCCCTTGCCTGTGAAAAGTTAAATGTGGATTAAAAGCTGCCTAGAGGAAGTCAAAGGCTGTTAGAATTTTCATATCCTAATGTTCTCAGTTTAGAAACCTCGATGCTGGCTCCCTCCCTCCCTCCTTGCTGCTTGATCTGGAATGTGGGGGCTTAGGCCCAGTCACCTTGATGTGACTGTCTTGGCTAGGGGCCTCAGGGAAACTGGAGCCTCCCGTCCTCTGGGTGCTGATGGCCCTTTCCACATACCATAGGCTTCCCGGATTTGGCAGGAGCTCGAGGCCGAGGAGGAGATGGTGCCCGAGGGGCCTGGGCCTCTGGGTCCTTGGGGGCCCCAAGACTGGGTGGGGCCCCCACCACGTGGCCCTACCACACCAGACGAGGGCTGCCTCCGATACTTTGTCCTGGGTACCGTGGCGGCTTTGGTGGCCCTTGTGCTCAACGTATTCTATCCTCTGGTATCTCAGAGTCGCTGGAGATGAGCTCACCTGCAGGCACCTCCTGTGAGCTGGCCTACCTGCCTGCTCACCAGGCCATGCCTACCTTTGTGGTAGGGAACAACTCTAGGCTCTGGGCCCCAGTGTATGTATCTGGTGGAAGACTTGTGGGAACTGCAGCCTCTGCAGGGGCAAAGTATCCTAGGGTATGTGTCCATCCAGTTGTCTGTTCCTCCGACCCTTGTCCTAGGGCTTGGCCCTGCTGGAACTATTTCCTGTATTTAAAGTGTTAATAAAGTGAGCATTCAGGCCCGATCTCGTCTCTCTGTCTAAACGCCGCTGCTGTCTGCGCCTGCCTAGGGGCCCTCCCTTGGGTGCCGGGGCTCTGAGCCAGCACCCCCGGGATGCCAGGCAGTATGCTGGGCAACCCCCAACCCCTGTCCTCATATTCTGTTGCAGGGACTAGGCCCTGGCCAGGCCCCCGAGGTGGCCCCCACGCGGACAGCCCCCGAACGCTTCGCCCCCCCTGTGGACCGCCCAGCCCCCACGTACAGCAACATGGAGGAGGTCGATTAGCAGGTCCCTGGCTGATGGAGGGACTGGGTTTGGGGGATCCCCTTCAGAAGGCCATCTCTTTTCCACTTTTCCTTCTGTCACTCAGAGGACACTGGTTCCACCAATGGGAAGCTGGGGGGGTATGATCTGGGGGTGGGAACCTCACAAATTGTGACCTCGTGTCAATTGGTCCCCAGATTAGCGGGCCTTGGCTTTTTCAGCTGCCTTCAGTGCTGCGTGTTTCTCAGTTGTACCTTTGATTCTTTCTGACCTGCATTATAAACATTATAATTTTATTCTAAAAATTGTAATTTTTTTGCATTTTGGAAGTGATTGCTGCTGTTTAAATATATTTTAAAAATAAATAATGAATAAGCAGACTTAGTGACTGGTCCACAACATGTTGTGGCTCCTTCCCCTCCCTTCCTCATTAGCTGGTATATATGTGTGTTTGTATTAAAGATCCTGAAGTTCTCTGGTCTGAGGGGAGATGAGGTCACAGCTCATTTTCTCTGGGTCATTGTAGAACTTTGTTTTGTGACAAACTGCCTGCCAAAAGCAACTTCAGGAAGAAAGGGTTTACTCAGGCTCGTAGTTTGAGGGTCCAGTCATCATGGCAGAAAAGGCAATGATGCAATTGCTTCATCACCTCTGAAGTGAGGAAGCAGGGAGTGATGAACGCTGGCAGCTCAGCTCACTTTCTTCCTTTTTATTCAGACCCTAGCCTAGGGGATGAATGGTGCTGCCCACGTGTCAGGTAGGTCTCCTAGGTGATTCTAGGTTGTGTCCAGTTCACGTTATTAACCATCAGTCATGAAGCGCTACCACCACGACGCCGCCACCACCCGTCTCCCTGGAGGCTGCCTGCTACCTAGCAACTCATTGGTTCTGGCTCCCATGTTGAAGTGGCTGCAATTGGCGTTAAGATTTTAGGGCATCCAAAGAGAGGAGTACCCATGAAACTATAACATGGGTTAAAGGTGCAAACCCTGTCTGGCAGTGGTGGCGCACACCTTTAATCCCAGCACTTAGGAGGCAGAGGAAATCTGAGTTCGAGGCCAGCCTGGTCTACAGAGCGAGTTCCAGGACAGACAGGGCTGTTACACAGAGAAACCCTGCCTTGAAAAACAATGAAAGTGCAAACCCTGGAGCAGCCTGGGGTTAACAAGCAGCAGGTTAGAGACTGCAGGGAAGGAGAGCCCTTGGGGGAGCTGCCCCTCCTTTCTTCTCAAGCCTATGCAGTTTAAAAACACCTGTATCCCTTGAGAGAAAAGATGAAGCCCCGCTCTGAAAAGAGGATAAGCAGAGGGCCAGAGACAAACTCACTAACGTCCTGCTCCAGACGGGTTCTGGGCTCTCAGACCATGGCTTTTGGCAACTGCCCAAGGTTACTCACCCATAGGTCATACCTAGCTTCAGGTCTCTGCACCCTTGTACACTTTCTTTCAGTACCAGGAATTTGTGTAGTCAAGTACTCTATCACTGAACTAAGTCCCAACTCCTGTACAAACACGAGAAACCTTGCTTCTGCCTGTATCATACTGCTCCTCTGCAATCTCCAATTATAGAATGGGCCTCTTTAGAGGATGGTGGGGAGCAAAGGTAGGAAGTGGATATTTAAGAGCAAGGCTGGAGAGATGGCTCAATGGTTAAGTGCTTGCTTTCTGAGGACCTGAGTTTGATTCCCAACACCCACATATTACACAGCTCACAACTGCCTAAAACTCCAGCTTCAGGGAATCTGACCCTCTCTGTCTTCCTTGGGCACATGCATTCCCACAACCCACACCCAACCCCTCATGCAGTTAACACCTAGAGAAGCCAGAAGTAGAAAGACAAGAGGCCAAAGTCTGAATGGAGCCAGCAGCATCTTGAAGCCCAAAGTTCCAATTACATGAAGCTCAGTATGCAGATCTCACTAGACCTCCCTTCAGAGTTGGGAGTTAGGGGCAGCAGCTACTGGAGAATTCTAAACACATGATTACAATAGGCTTTTTCCAGTGGGGACCATGTATGGTGGTGTTGGCTTTGTAGAGCTGACTGGATGAGCAGCCTTTTAGAAATGGAAATGCTAACCTGTGTGTTGGTGCTGTCAGCTAGGACGGCTGGAGGACCTGGTAGGGATGGGCTGAATAACAGGATTGTGTTGAGTCTTTAGTGTGTTCAGCATTCTTACTTTGAGCCCATGACACTGTGCCATTCTGTGGCCTGTATACTTTTAGTTTATGCCACTAGACTTGTTTATGCACCTCACTGCCCCTATACTATGATGGGTTTTGCTGGCTGCTACCTAGCTTTTCTATTTGGTCATTTTTCTTGGAGGATGTATTCCTGTAGGAAGGGTACCATAGAGGCTAGGGCAATATAACTGTAAGTCATGGTTCCTGGGGTCTGATTAAACATCCTATTGTCATCTGTCACTGTGACACGGCACTGGTGGAGTTACTATCTCATGCTGTTATGCTAAGCTATTGAACCCACAGGGTGTCATGAGGAAACTAGGTAAAGGAGGAGGCAGGTCTTAACCCTATTAAGGAGGCCATTGCCAGACTTGCAGGTGGTGACTGAGGTGTAATGATAATCCTTGGGGTGGCATCAGGTATTGAGGGAAACATTGGCAGTGGCAGGTTGTCTTTTGTTTTGAGACAGGGTCTTGCTATGCAGTTGAGGCTGGCCTCAATCTCATGGCAATTCTGCCTCAGCCTCTTAAATGCTAGGATAACTGGCATATACCACCATACCTGGTAAGGTGGTCTGTATGGCTCTGCTCATTGTGGGCAGCACCCTTGGGTTGTGTTGGCTGGGTTTCTGCAGCTGCACATGTCACAGTGTTGGTCCCTGCCTATGATATGGCTATCCTGCATCTTTTAACCAACTCCCAAACCTGGCCTTGCCCATGAATAAACTCTTGGGTAAGCTGGAGGCTCAGGATACAGGATTGGATCTGAATAGTGGTTTAACTTGTGGCTCTGGAGAGAACCTGGCAAGGTGATCATTATGTGGGACTCACATGTAAACTCAGACATGAAACTTGGCTTGTTGGTGGGATGGCAGCACAAAGCAGGTCACAGGCTATGGTTACAGCTTTGTCAGACTCCTGCCCGGTCCTTGGAGACCAGAAGAACATCAAGGCTTCCAAGAGCCCGATCTCCAGTTCTGAATTCGGGAGTTTCTTTACCATTCTACACAGCTGCTGGCTCTCTTGCTTTTTACATGAAGAACTTGTGTTTTAACTTAGCCAGCAAGTCTTGGAAGGTAGAAGACTGGAGAATTGCAAGCACTATAGCCACAACCAGGATTAGCCCATCTCTGTTTCATGCTGTCTCTGTATCTAAAGTCCTGTGGAGGGATTTGCTTGTGGGTTGTGGTTTGTTTGCCTCTGTGTGTGATATTTGCCTGCTCTGAAACAGGTAAGTATGGCACTAGACTTTAAATCTTAGTTTAGTTTAAAAAACAACCCTTTGTTGCCCAGGCTGTACCTTCCAGAGGAAGCTTGGATAGGTACAGGCCACTGCACTGGACCTGGCACAAGATTTCTTTTCTTTCTCTCTCTCTTTTTTTTTAAAAAAAAAACATAGATGCTGGGTGGTGGTGCATGCCTTTAATCCCAGTACTTGAGAGGCAGAGGCAGGCGGATCACTGTGAGTTCGAGACCAGCCTGGTCTACAAGAGCTAGTTCCAGGACAGGTTCCAAAGCTACAGTGAAACCCTGTCTCAAAAAACAAAAACAAAAGAGAAAGACAAAAAAAAAAAAAACAGTGAATCTTCTATTTTTAATGTTATTTTTTTCATTTAAAATTTTATTTTATAGGAGCTAGAGAGATGGCTCAGTAGTTAAGAGCATTGCCTGCTCTTCTAAAGGTCCTGAGTTCAATTCCCAGCAACCACATGGTGGCTCACAACCATCTGTAATGAGGTCTGGTGCCCTCTTCTGGCCTGCAGGCATACACACAGACAGAATATTGTATCTATAATAAATAAATAAATAAAAAAGAATAAAGCTGCTAAAAAAATTTATTTTGTATATGTGGGTACTTTGCCTCTATGTGTATCTGTCCATCACTTGTGTGCCTGGTGCCTGTGGAGGACAGAGAAGGCATTAGATCCCCTGCAACTGGAGACAAAGATACTTGAACAGCTAATGTGGGTTCTGGGAAATGAACCGAGGTCTTTGGGAAGAGCAGCCAATGCTCTTTTTTTTTCTTTTCTGTACTATGAGTTTTTTTTCCATGATATTTATTGAGCTCTACATTTTTCTCTGCTCTCCTCCCTGCCCCTCCCCTCCCTCTTTCAACCCTCCTCCTAGGTCCCTATGCTCCCAATTTACTCAGGAGATCTTGTCTTTTTATACTTTCTACTTCCCTTGTAGATTAGATCTTTGTAAGTCTCTCTTAGTGTCCATACTGTTGTTGTCTAAGTTCTCTGGGATTGTGGTTTGTAGGCTGGTTTTCTTTGCCTTATATTTAAAAACCACCTATGATCAATCAACTCATCATCTAGGGTAAAAAAAAAAACCCACCACCTATGAGTGAGTACATGTGATAATTGTCTTTCTGTGTCTGGGTTACCTCACTCAATGCTTTCTAGGTCCATCCGTTTTCCTGCAAAATTCAAGCTGTTGTTATTTTTTTTTCTGCTATGTAGTACTCCATTGTGTAAATGTACCACATTTTCCTTATCCATTCTTCGATTGAGGGGTATTTAGGTTGTTTCCAGTTTCTGGCTATGACAAACAAAGCTGCTATGAACATAGTTGAGCACATGTCCTTGTGGCACGATTGAGCATCCTTTGGATATATACCCAAAAGTGGTATTACTGGGTCTTGAGGAAGGTTGTTTCCTAATTTTCTGAGAAATCGCCATACTGACATCAATTGGGGTTGTACCAGCTTGCATTCCCACCAGCAATGCAGAAGTGTTCCCTTTTCCCCACAACCTCTCCAGCATAAATTGTCATCAGTGTTTTTGATCTTGGCCATTCTTACAGGTGTAAGATGGAATCTCAGAGTTGTTTTGATTTGCATTTCTCTGATGACTAAGGATGTTGAACATTTCCTTAAGT
>PVIU01006639.1:0-99613 GCA_004026605.1 Ondatra zibethicus
AAAGAAAGGGTGATCTTGCAGGAGGGAGGGAGGGTTCAGGGTCCTATGGAACAAAGAAGCCCGCCAGGACCTTACCAGTGTGAGCCACCGATCTCAGCACAGGAAGAGAGAGTGCTGGGGTACCAAAGCTCCACCGAGGATAGGGCGATCTTGCCGGGGGGGTTGGGTTGGGGGGGTAGGGGTGCAGTGTCCTCTGGAGCAAAGAGGCCTACGGGGATCTTGCCACCAGGCTTGCACAACCTTACCAGTGTGAGCCGCCTCCGATCTCAGCGCACTGAGCCCCACCGAAGAATGGGCAATCTTGTGGGGGGAGGATTCAGGGTCCTCCAGACGGGCACAGCCCTACCAGTGTGAGCAGCCTCAGTGTGCGCCACTGATCTCAGCACAGGAAGAGAGTGCTGTGGTACCAAAGCCCCACCGAGGAAAGGGCGATCTTGGGGGGGGATTCCAGGTCCTCCAGATGGGCACAGCCCTACTAGTGTGAGCCGCCTCCGCTCTCCACTTTTACTTTCTTTCATTATAGCTTTTGAGTAGCAAGAAATAATGCTGGTACCATCTGAAATTGCTTATGTAAACAGAAAAAAACATGTAGAATTATTTGTGACTTTTGGGAAAGTTTGTCATGTAACCAGTTCACTGAGACCTAGCAAATATCCTCAACCTAGTTCTTCTGGACATAAGTTATTTTTACGTTTGTATTAAACACACACACATACACACACACATGCACACACATATATACACTACCTTCATTTTTATAAACCTTAAAATGTACGTAATTCAAATAAATGCTTCAGTAGTATTTAGTAACATTACATACCTTTCATTTCTAAAAAAATACATAATAGTAAATCCTCCAGTGTTAAGTATTTTTCAGAATGTAAATATTATTTCTCAATGATAAATGTAGTAATAATATAGAATCTACAGGAAATTTTATAGTACTAAAATGAGTACATCTTGATCATCAAGCTCTTAAAATCATTGATTCCTATTATTTTTTGCATTTAGTTAAAATCAGTTATCTCATTTATAACAAATAGAAATAACTTGGAAGAAATTATATGCCTGTTTTTAAATAGATAGGTCAATGATTTGTAGAATTTCTTCAATAAATGAGAAAATCATTGTTGGAATCAAAACAGGAAAGGCACTAAGTTTTGCTACTGGAACAACCATTTCAGTTGCTCTTTCATTATTATTATAGGTGACAGTTAATATTAGATTATATGTATTATCTCAGAATATCATAAACTACTTTATCTATGATATAAGATGCCCTAGATATTATAGATTTATCATGAGAAAAGAAGTTAAACTTATGTCCACACTATAATTATCAAAAGAAATAAAAATACTCCAAACACATGTTAAGTTTATCAGCACTATCACTTTAGTAAAATAACCACTATAATACAATATCAGAAATTATTATGTTTTCTAAAAGTTTCTAAGGTTTTAGTTAGTAGTCTAACAAAGTGTATTCTTCAGTTATTAATGTGTTATAATATTTTCCCTTAAATTACAATATATGCAATGAAGAGAAATACAAATAACAATTTTATTAAATGTTAATACAAGAGGATTTATTCACTCAATTGTTGGTGCTTTAGGGAAAATTTCATATTAATCTCCATGTGATAACCAATAAAGCAATTATATGAAAATCATTTGGTTTTAATATATCCTGCAGCTGAAAGGCTTAAAATGAAGAAAATTATAACAATTAATATGAAAATAGGGGACTCTTAGTCTTTAAATATTATGTATTTTTCTTAAATGTATAAAGTAGAAAATTTTGTTTCATAATAAAAATACTCCTGTAATTCTGTATTATTTATATAGCCAAATTTGTAATTGCAAATTCTTTTCCTAAGATGATGGAATGTATAAATTAACATACTGTCTATGATGGTAGTCTTGGTGTCATTTTGGCAGAATTTTGAATCACGATAGAAACACACAAGAAAGAGTGTTTAACATGGCATTTCTAGAAGGATTTAACTGAGTAGGGAAGCACACACTTTATGGTCAAACCATGAAAGACCTGGATCTTCAAAGCAGCAGCCCTTTTTTCCATCTACTTCTGTGTCACTTTCAAACTAGAAAAACGTAAATAACAATTCTTAAATCTTAGTAACCTATTTATCAATCACATTCTGTATCTTTAATATAGTCCAAGAAATAATTTTTTCAACATATGGGTATTAGTTTATGCACCATAGATCTCTGTTTCTCAGTTAAATTAGGCTAACTGGGGGCTGATAATGTAGTAATAGAAGAGGGAATATTTTATGAATATTTTTCTACATGTTCCCTATAGAAACATCAAATATAGCATAGATAAATTAAGTACTCCTTTGCAGAAGGAATTAAGTCATGGGGGGATTCTAATAGCCAATTACAAATTTGGGGTTGAATATTAACTTTTTCTTTCTCTTGTTGCAATTGTTGTTTCTTTAGATTGTTTATAGTTGTGATATTTCTTTATTTTGTGAGGCTATGTAATCAAACCACTACTTCATGCATGGAAAGCAAACACTGTACCAACAAGACAATTCTCCAGCATGAATATTGACTTTCTAATAATAAAAATGAATGATTCATTATGATGTATACTACATTAAACATTCATGTTTTCCTTCTCCTACTCTTTGATTTTCTCTCATTATTCTCAAGCAAATTTTCAAAGTTACGTTTATTTATCCTCAACACAATTTAAGTTCTATGCCTGCATTTAAGAACATGATTTTCTGTATTTTCTGGGAATCTCATATACCAATTCATGACTCTTTAAGCTTCTGTCATGCTTGAAATATGCTTGAAAAGCTCTTCCATTAATAATGATCACAGTTTATATACATTAGTACAGACTTAAGAACTCTCTACTTCTTTTCAAGTTCAGTCCAACTACCATTAATTTTTCTTTTAAACAGATGTCAAAAATTGTGGGATACAAATTGTGCACCTACTCATGGTCTACTGTGCAAATTAGGTTGCCCTTAGTATCCAAGCATTTACATTCTACCAACTTTCTGGTTATCTAGTACACCATAATTCTGTTTCTTCTTTCCCCATTTCATTAAATATGATTGAGTTAGAGCTAGCAGTAACCACTTATTTACCAAATCCAATAGTTATTTTCTGTTTGTCCTCTTTTTTACACAGAATATTGATTAGTTGCTATTCCTCGTTGATCTATGTGACCTTACTACATGATTTTCCCATTTTTCTTTTCTTTTTTCATAAGTTCTTCTTTTTCTACTAGCCTTAAAAATCCAAACAAAAATTGATAAATACACATGATATTATGTTACTGTAACTATACCTAATTTAGGATATTTTATATTGTTTTATTATCCACAATCCTGTTTAAGTAAATATGTCTTTCACAAGTATTTGGACTCCTTTATAAATGGTCTATATTTAACTCCTGTGCAATCCTTGGCAAATAATAAGACATTAACATACTGAAAAGCCAAGAGATAGAATAAAACAATTAGCCCTATTCCTATAAGAGATATTGCTGAGGAAATCAAAATGAAATAATACTATGTGGGACTTTCTATAGGAAAAAACATCCAAGATGTCACCTAATGGTATCATTTTGCCCACACAATTCCAGGGTCAACATTAACTTTCCGAGACTTATTTTCCCTGAAGGCCACAAGTGTCATGTAGACAGATAGGCGAAGAGAGACTATCTGAGTTATGGAGACCCATCCAGAATCTAGATATACTGTTTGGATAGAGTTACCCAGACTGTAGAAGGCTAGAGAGGTGCAGGAAGACGTTGAGGACTGGGGGCCTAAATCAATATCTCCTCAGGTACCCTGGAGGTATTTGAGAGGCTACAATTGCAGAACTGTATGGATAAGATATATACAATTTGGGAAGTATAATATTGAACTTGGCACAGTGTCTTGATATGTGTAATTAGAAAGAAACTTTCCAGCTACAAAGGGAAACCCAAGTCAATGAACCTTCCATACCCTTTGGAGTTTTAAACATAGAAAACACACACATGGAAAAAAAATCCCACCAAAGCCAAAGCCAAAGTTGAAATATCCATATAAATACCAGAATTCTTCCAGAAAGGAAAAAAGCATTAAAGAGAATTTCCAAAAGACTCATATAAAATAAAACAAACAAACAAATTAAAAACAGTGGGAACAAAAAAATAAAAATAAAAATTATAGGACATATCCATACCATTAGATTGAAAAACACAAAACAGAAAACGAAAATAAAAAAAAAACAAGTATGAGACAAAAAGCCAATTCAATACTCCATAGAGGTACATAATTCTTCAAATCCTAAAAACCAATAGCAATATTATAGTTGAAAAGTCAGAAAATATTTATGATTTCAAAAAGGAACAATGATCAAACAAGGGTCCCAAATGAGCAAATAAATAAAATATAGAAATCAATTCATCAAATAAAGAACTGAAAAACTGTGCACTGAATATTGGGAATTATATGTTAGAAAGTAAAGACTAAAAGAAATCTAATTTCAGATAGGTTCAGATACATTAATAGTGGGTGACTTCGGTACTCCATTCTTATTTTTGGATAGAACAATAAAATTAAAAACTATCAGAAAAGACTTATGCCATGTGAGAGCCTGTGAAAGAAAGCTGTGCACTTATTGTGAATTGTGGGTGGGGCAGAATACAGAATATGGTTTCCACAATGTGGCCTTTAGAAAGAATTGCATGAATTTCAACTCATGCTTTGCTTCCTTTAATCAATTATCTAATAA
Organism: Ondatra zibethicus; assembly: GCA_004026605.1. Classification (NCBI taxonomy): domain Eukaryota; kingdom Metazoa; phylum Chordata; class Mammalia; order Rodentia; family Cricetidae; genus Ondatra; species Ondatra zibethicus. The sequence continues at coordinate 4,765 of PVIU01006639.1, forward strand.
ACTGTAAAAACAGAAATGGCCATCATGAAAATGAATATTCAGTTTAGCTACCATCACAAGAAACTGGTGTGTGATTTTTTTTAATTGCTGTTTTAAAATATTTTAAAATAAATTTAAAAAATTAAAAGATGCCAAATACTGGAGAAGAGAATGTGATTTTTGTCTTGCCCCATCTAGTAACCATTCAGTCCCAAAAAATACAGAGGCCTACATTAATTATAAACAGGTTGGCCTATTAGCTCAGGATTCTTATTAATTAACTCTTATATCTGACATTGTCTGTGTTAGCCACAAGGCTTAGTACCTTTTATCATTATGGCATTCTCATCTTTCTTCCTCTGTGCCTGGGTGACAAATACAGACTGAGTCTTTCCTCTTCCCAGAATTCTGCTATTCTTGTCCCACTGTGTATACTTCATGCCTGGCTACTGGGCAATCAGCATTTTATTAAACCAATACAAGTGACAAATCTTTATATATTAGAAGACCATTGTCCCATAGCAAGACATTAGGAAAGAGAAAATCATACTCACTGCTAGTTTTTAGTGTAAACACGTCCAGCCACTTTGAAAATCCATATGGAAGTCTTACAATAAATTAAAAATAGAACTATTGCTATCACTCAGCTTCATTACTTCTGGATATCAAGGCATATAACCAAAGGACTATAACATAGTACTAGAAACATACTTGTACATCTATGTTTATTGATGCAGTATTCACAATAGCTTTGGAAATGGAACCAGCCTGTATGTCCATGAATAGATATATATCTTAGGGTTGCTATTACTATGAAGAGACACCATTACAATGGCAACTCTTATAAAGAAAAACATTTAATTGTGACTGACTTACAGTTCAAAGGTTTAGTCCATTATTGTCATTGTGGTATACAGGAAGACATACCACAGTATAGTACTAAAGTATATACTGGACTACAGTATACTATAATATTAGAGTATAGTACTAGAGTATAGCTAAAAGTTCTACATCTGGATTAGCAAGCAGAAGAGGGAGAGAGAGAGAGAGAGAGAGAGAGAGAGAGAGAGAGAGAGAGAGAGACTAGGCCTCGAGTTTATATTTGAAACTCCTAAGTGTGCACCCCCAGTGATGCATTTCCTTCAACAAAGCAACAAAAACTACAAGGCCACATCACCTAATAGTGTCACTCCCTGGTGACTAAACATTCAGATTTATGATCCTGTTGGAGCCATTTCTATTTGGACTACCATGATGGCTTAATATAGAAAGTGTGGTACATTTCCACAGAAAAAAATTTATTCTGATATAAAAAAAATATGATATTTGCAAGAAAATGGATGAAACTAGAGAACATTGTGTTAAGAGAAATAAATAAGATCCACAGAGAAAATTAACACATTTTCTTTTATATGAAGATCCTAGAATTTTATGTGTAATGTACATATATTTATATATCATATATATATGTATATATATATATGTGTGTGTGTGTATGTGTGTGTGTGTATGTGATGAAAATGTACCATAAGAGGAGAAAAATAAATTTTTTCCTTTGGTTTTATGAGATAGGGTTTCTCTGTGTAGCCTTGGCTACCCTATGTCCTAGAACTTGCTTTGTAGGTCAGTCTGGTCTTAAACTCACAGAGATCTCCTGCTTCTGACTCACAAGTGCTGGGCTTAAAGGCATGTACCATCACACTAAGAGAGAAAAAGAGCAGAACGAGAAAGAAGAGAATTATCAAATACATGTGAAATGAAAGCAGAATATTACTCCTGTGAGGAAGAAAGTTACTAGCATAAGTGAGGTCAAAGGAAGAGACGATATAATAGAAGATGACAAATAAAAATCAAGTAGGTAGGAAAGTACTTTAATGAAACCATGAGATTGAATGATAACTTCAATGAATGAAATGAAAAAATGAAATTTTGAGTAAGCCGATGGATTTAGAAAAATTGTGGAAAAATTATAGTATACCAGTTTCTATAAATTTATATATAGAATGAATGATGAATGAATGTCATTTCTCTTTTCATTAGCATACGATAAACCTTTCACTTAGCACATTCAATTTTTATAAGAATCTCATAATTTGTGGAAGAAATGTATGATAGAAATGTTTTATACACACACATATGTACACACACAGAGACATATATATGTATTGAGAGAGAGAAACTTGGGATGTTTGAATGATATTCTAACACAGCTACTAAATACTGAATTAGTGAAACAGTATATCATTCTTATTTGCTGTATCACTACATTATTCCTTATACTGAACTTACTGTAACACACATAAGACCAAGGAACATGTTCCTGTATACAAAATAACTAGGAAATATGAATAAAAGCAAGAAGAAAAAGAAAGATATTAGCTATATATTAAATGTCATATTTTTTTGGTCTTTTGAGAGAGAGGGTTTCTCTGTCACTTTGGATGTTGTCCTAGACTTAACTATTGTTGACCAGGTGGCCTCCAACTCACAGAGATCTTCCTGCTTCTGCCTCCCAAGTATTGGTATAAAAGGCATGCCCCACCACTATCTGGCAATATCTGTTTTATAAAAGTTCTGGGTAGCATATGCTCCACTGTTCTTTTGAAAAGACATCTGAACACAAAATGTGACAAAACAAGTATATAAATTTTTAAGTCCACCCAAACCAACGAATATAAAACAATGGAACCCAAAATATTAATATTTTACTTCTCAATTATGTGTCTTTGGAAATATGTCAGCTCTAAAAATATCAGAAACATAAATTAGAATATTAAATTTTGAAAGCCTATGAAATAAAATAATTGAATAGGTAAGATTTGACAGCTACTAAACTGTGTATTAACTTTAGGAGGTACTATATAAATGAACTTTATTTAAATGTATCAATTCAAGCCCCAGGCAGTTTTCATATAAAATGTAAGCAAAATATTTTATTGTTTCTAATTCCCTATTGATTTAAGTTTTATCTCAACAACAGGAAAATATTTTAGACAAAGTGTTATTACATTTAAGTTTGAAGAAGAATTTTCTTACACTTGTAAAATGTATAGTTGTTCACAGTACAAATATTCAAATATTGACCATAATCTAGCTAAGATTTTAATTGTGTAGAATTAGGTTCAAAGAAAAAATTGTGCCTATTCCTAGGTACAACATATTTGAATTGTTTGTTAAAGCTTTTTTAAAATGAAGATTGATTAAGCTTATATATCTCAAATCAAATATTTTTACCCTTTACTTAATTTTCAGGCAATAATTTTATGGTTAATGCAGACTTTTATACTCCTTCAACTATGCTTATATCTATTACTCAATTTTTATTTCTATTACATTTTATTACATTTTACATGTTTTTTTGAGACAAGTATTTATTGTGTAGTTCTGATTGTCCTAGAATTAGATATAATGAAACTGGTCTTCAAGTCAGAGATCTGCTTGTTTCTTCCTATGGAGGACTGCCAGTAAAGGTTTGCACCAACACGCACAACTCATTCCTCACCTTTGAAACTTAGAATCTATCAAATGTCACATATTTCCCAAGACATGTGAGGATATTCTAACTTCTCGAAAAGGGATAATTAAATTTGTGTCTGTGTGCATCTGTTGAAGGTCACTAATGCTATAGAGCTTCTTAGTAATGCATCTCTGAGATGGTATCACCTTAGTAGAAACTTGAACAAACAGGATGGACAACAGTGTACCAGACATAGGGAATAGCAATTGGAATGCCCAGAGATATGACTGAAATGACTTTTATATGCATGAAAGTTAAGGAGACACACTCAAACCATATTCAAATCATACTATATCCCTATTGTCCAATTTGTTGTTTCCCTGTAGCAATTGCTTACAGCTTTTATAACCTTGGGAAGGGTTTTTATAAATCTTGCAGTACTTTCTGAGTTTCCTGCTCCTTATAAGTATCATTAACTGCCTGAAGAATAGGTGTTTCCTGCTTAATCTAGGAGGCAATGTATAATCTGTAAGACATGGTTGAAGAATAAGAAAACACAATCTTCACATCTGTGTGGAACCATAAACAATGCCAAGAATCCTGTGAAATCAACATGAACAAGGCTAGAGACATCACAATTTCTGCTTTCACAACAGGTTTCATACATATTATTTGTTATAATTAAGATAGTATGGCATAATCAAAAGAAGAGAAGTATAAACTTTAAACAGTATAGAAAGTTAAAATCTAAATTTAAAATCTATAATCAATTCATTTACAACAATGGTGTCAAGAACACTTTATGGGGAAAAGATTGTCTCTTGAAATAATTGTGTTGGGAAAACAGGGTAATCACACAGAAAAGAATGAATGTGTACGAGTTTCTTACAACATCTAGAAAATAATTAACTCAAATATATCAAAGACTAATTTTAGGCAAGGACTGAAATTACAGCTACTAGGGAAGAACCTATGTAAAATTCCCTTTGACATCAGTGTAAGCAATTATTTTCCTATTATCCCAAATAACATCAGTATTCAATAAAAGGGTTTGGCATTGCACCAAACTTAAAGGCTTCTGTACAGAAAAATAATCAATCAAAAGAATGAAGGAACAAGCTACAAAATGGGAAAAGATATGAGCAATCCATGTACCTCAGAAGTGGTACTTAATAATTTAAAAGAAAAACTTGACTGAAGATAAGAAATGAGTGAGGAATTTGGAATATATGTATATTACATATATAATTTCTGAGGTTGTCGTACAAAATATTTATCAGACACATGAAAAGGTGCTCCATATTTCTTTTCTAAAGATAAATAAAGGTTAAAGCCACCTAGCATATATGATGGTGACTATAATGAGGAAAAGGAAAGATAAGTGCTATGAAAGAGGTAGAGGGAGGCAACCTATTGTTGCTGGGACTGTAGATTGGTCCAGTCATTGGGGGAAAATCTATAGAAGTGTCTCAAAATGTTAATATTAGAACTATAGTCATGCCAGTCTCCTCTTCCTGGTGATTTTATATCCTGTAAAGGTGACAGCCAATATTAACCATCATAAACATCTAAGGAAACGTCTATAACATTATTTTGAAGGAGCATTATGATGTAATGAATCCCTTAACTTATTTAATCCAACTTTTATGATTCTAAGATGTTTATGTATGGTTTAGTTTCATTTTGAGACACGGTTTCTTTATATAGACATTGTTATTTTGGAACTCACTATAGTAGAGCAAGCTGGCCTCTAACTCACAGAAATTAGCCTGTCTCTGTCTCATGATTGCTGGGATTAAAGGTGTGCATGTGCCACCAAAGCTGGGCTTGTCTACATAGGGAGTTCCAGGACAGCCAGGAACTATTCTGAGAAAAATCTGTCTAGAAGAAAATATTTAGTAGTTATAAAATAGACTTTTAAGGTTTCAAAATAATGGAGGGAAAACACAGTTTTAAAACCATTATAAAATTAGTAGAAAGTACTATAGACATGGATATATTATATAGATGTTTATATTTTGAGACAATATTTCCAAAATGACACATCACATTCTACTAACGTTCAAAAAATATTCTTTTCCAAGTAGAAATTTAAACACCAAAACTTGGCTCTTACATTATTGGAAATAATTTGAAATACAGTGCTTTCGTTACCCATCTAGGATGAATTCCTTATAAAGTACAATGAAACACCACCACAAAAACATTTCAAGAAAATTGAAGTTAAAGACTTCTTTTTGAAATGGTTTACAGAACTAAACAGAATTCTCAACAGAAGAATATCAAATGGCCAAAAGACACTTAAAGAAATGTTCAACATCCTTAGTTTGTTGTAGGAGGGATTTGTTTTAAGTGTCCTTCTTCATTAGCCATCAGGCAAATGCAAACCAAAATGACTCTGAGATACCATCTTACACCTGTCAGAATGGCTGAGATCAAAAACATCAATGATAGCTCATGCTGGAGAGGATGTGAAGGAAAAGGAACACTCCTCCATTGCTGTGAGTATGCAAACTTGCACAACTACTCTGGAAATCAGTATGGCTGTTTCTCAGAAAATCGGGAATCAACCTACCTCAGGACCCAGCAATACCACTCTTGGGCATATACATAGAAGATGCTCAATCATACTACAAGGGCATTTGTTCAACTATATTCATAGCAGCATTATTCATAATCGCCAGAAACTGGAAACAACATAGCTGCCCATCAACTGAAGAATGGATAAAGAAAATGTGGCTCATTTACACATTGGAGTACTACTCAATGTTTAAAAAAAAAAATGACATCTTGAGATTTGCATGAAATGGATGGAAGTATAAAAAAATTGCCCAAGTGAGGTAACACACACAGAGAAATATGATCAAGATATGTACTCACTCATGAGTAGGTACTAGCTGTAAAGCAATGGATATTGAGCCTATAGTTCATAATCCTAAAGAAGCTAAGTGAGAAGGTGAACCCTAAGAAAAACAGAGTTAGATCCACTTGGAAAGGGGAAATAGACAATATTTACTGACAAAATTGGTAGCATTGGGTTGAGGAGAGTAGGGAGGGCAGAAGGAGAAGGCAAAGGGAGTAGGGAAGGGGGAAGGAGAACTTGAGGGAATGGGATATTCGAGATGGAGGAAGGACAGAGATAAGAGCAAGAAAAGAGGTATTTTAATTGAGGGAGCCATTATGGGACTAGCAAGAAACCTGGCACTAGAGAAATTCCCAGGAATCTACAAGGATGACCCCAGCTACGATCCTAAGCAACAGAGGAGAGGGTGCCAAACTTGTCTTTTCCTGTAGTCAGATTGATGAATATCTTTAATATCACCGTAGAACCTTCATTCAGCAACTGATGGAAACAGAGGCAGAGACGAGCAGCAGAGCACTGGGATGAGCTACCAAAGTCTGGTTGAAGAGTGGGTGGAGTAATAATACAATCAAAGAGGTCAAGACCATGATGGGTATGCCCATTGAAACAGTTTATCTGAGCTAATGGGAGCTCACTAACTCCAGCCGGACAAGGAACAAACCAGAGTAGGTCCAAACTATTCCCTCTGAATGTGGGTGACAGTTGTGTGGCTGGAGTAGACTGCAGAGCTATTGGCAGTGGCACCAGGATTTATCCCTACTGCTTGTACTGCTTTTAGGGAACCTATTCTCTTTAGATGGATACCTTGCTCAGCCTAGATATAGTAGGGAGAGCATTTGACCATCTTCAAAGCAATGTTCCCTACCTTCTCTGTGAACTGGATGGGGGTTAGGTGGGAGAATATTTGGAGGGGATGGGAGGAGTAGAGGGAGAGGGAACTGAGATTTTTATGTGAATGGAAAAAATATTGTTTCTTTTTTAAAAAGAAAAATAAAATAAATTTTAAAAAAAGAAAATCTCAAGATTATATTTATGTTCTCAGGTGTTGAATTGCTGATTCTGGGATGAAACTTCATGTGTAATGGGAGTTTTTGATAACCAAAATATCGTCACCAATCTGTATCCAGTTCTTTAAAGTTTTAGTATTATAATCATTGTATTTAAATATTTTGTCTATAGTAACAGTGATATCCGCATACTTCTCTCTATTTTGTGTGTTATTTGCTCAAGCTGAGGGACCCCAATGTCTATTGCTTTCACTACAGTGGGATCTTCTGAGGACTTCTTGTATTGTATATCTTTGCTTAGATTTTCCATTAGTTGAAGATATTTTAAATGAAAAATTTGATATTATTTCCAAGTAAAAAGTTAGGAAACCTCATTAAAATCATAATAAAGGGCTAGAGAGGCAGTTCAGCATATAAAAACTAGTTTCTTTCTCAGAACTATTGTCATGTAACTCATAACCACCTGTAAGTTTGCATCTAGGAGTATCTCATGTCTCTGGCCTCCATGATCATCAACACTCAGGAAAATATGCTCACCCACTATTACTATACAAGTAGTACTGGGTTATATGAGGAAGAAAAGTCTTAAGTTATATAAAAAGTAAGATGTGCAAGTTTCAAGGAGCAAGCCAGTAAACAATATTCCACTATTAAGTCTGCTTCAGTTCCTACCTCAGGTTTCCTACCATGACGTCCTTTTATCATAGACTATAAATTTTTAGATGAAACGCATTATACTCCTTCCTCCATCATGTTGCTTCTGTTGTTTATCATGGCAATATAAAGCAAACTACAGTAGGTAATGTCTGAAATAATGATGACAAGCCTAAAGTACACTTGTTAAAATTTGAGGATGTAAATTAGAAAGAACAGTAGAAAATTCGTATCTATTTTTCAATTCACTCAATAACATTTCTTTAGTTGTCAGAATTCCAGTAATTTGGTCAGATATTATCAAAAAGTGACTAGAAATTATGAAACATTAACTTTCCCCAAAAGTTAAGTTTTCCAAAGAAAACTACACAATAGTAAGGGCACAAAAGCAAGTGAAAATTTGTTACAAGTTCTCCAAAATTAAAACAGAAATGTGTGATGCATCTGAGGATGAAAATTGATGCAAATTAAAAATGATACTGAATTTATCACTCAGGAAAATATTTATATTATAACATAATTATTTAATAGAAAATATTTATATGTTTAAACAAGGTTTTCCCAGGTACTAACATGAAGCAGTATTGGCTTTCTATTTGACGTAGTGAAGTAAACAGACTTTAAGATATTTCAGCACATCTTATGTTAACAGAATGCTTTTTATAAACACAAATCATTTAAATTGATAACTAAATATAACAATGGTCCTTATACAAATATTATTTTGTATTATCATCTTAATAATTATCTCTTGTTTGTTTGTTGTTGTTGTTGTTTTGTGGCGGAGTTTCTCTGTGTAACTTTGATGCCTGTCCTGGAACTAGCACTTGTAGACCAGACTGGCCTTGAATTCACAGAGATCTGCTTTCCTCTGCCTCCCGAGTGCTGAAATTAAAGGTGTGTGACATTGCAGCCTGGCAACTATCACTTATTTGTAATGATAACTATAAACAAGAATTTGGATTTTTCCTATCAATAGCTGCAACTACTATAGTAGTTTGCCTTTTTGTACTATTAATATTAATGTGGTGGTTTACATAGAAATGACCTTCATCAACTCATAGTGAGTGGCACAGTTAAGAAGTACATCCTCATTTGATTAGGTGTTTCCTCTTTGGAAGACATGTGCTACTAGGGATGGGCTTTGAGGTTTCAGAAGTTCTTGCCAGAGCCAGGTCAGTTTTTCATCCTGCTGCTTAATAATATGGGTGTAGAATTTTCAGCTAGCTCTCCAGCACTGTGCCTTCCTGCATGCTGCCATGCTTCCTACCATGATGATAAAGAAGTAAAGCTCTGAAAAAAATGAAGTAAAGCTCTGAACTGTAAGCCAGCCCCAATTAAATATTTTTCTTTGTAAGAGTCACCATGGTCATAGTATCTCTTCACAGCAATAGAAACCCTGACTGACTATTAACAACCATAATCTTATACTGAATCATTGAGGAACATGAGTTATTTTTATTTTCTGCTCTAAATGAGGAAGTTAAAGTTCAAAGAAGTTAACTTGCCTTGTTACATATTAGCTAATGTTAACCCAGATCTATCATCTCTCTTTTAAATTGTTCTGTTTTCATAATTCTTCATGTTAGATGGTCTTTCCTGATGTCAATGTATTCATATACATTAAAATATTAACAGATAACACTTAATATGTGATATATGTATTTCAGCCAATTTTCTAAGCATTTTTACGTAGAAATGTGTGGGTTTGGGGACAAAATATAGGGTTATCATCAAATTACAGATAACAATGAGCTATTAGAGATGAAGAAAATTGCTCACATTTTTGCAGTAGGAAAAGAATAGAGTGTTCACAAGAATTAGTCATCTAGCTTCTGGGTCTGTTACTCTTATGTTCAGAGCCTTAATTAATCTTTGCAAAAAGTCAGTTAGGGTTCTCCCTGTCCCTGCCTAACCCTGGTATATGACTCTACCTTTTTTCATGTTCTGCTATCCTATCCCAGGCATTCAAAGCTGCTTTGTGGCATAGGAACAATACTTCTTCATCATAAAGTGCTTGGACCTGTGGAACAGCATAAGCTCCTACGCCAAGAATTTGATCCTGGGAAACCTACACACCTTTTGCCCTTCCTTGCTATTCCATATGTTTGGATTCTTCTCTGAAATAAACTCCAAACCTCAAGGAAGGTCCATCCTCTAACATTACTGATGCTAACTGGGAGAAATAATGGGAAATAGCCCTGATATTAGACACTCAAGTCCTTATCATTTCCTTAACAAATGTAGAGTGTAAGCCATAAGTAACGATGGTGTGCTTAATGTGTTTCAGATCACTCAGTCCTATCGGAGTCCAACTACCTTCTTTGTCTCCCTTTGAGCCTTTAGAAGTTGATGCTTTGTCACAATAAATTACAGAGGATGTTGCTAAAACCCTGGGTAAACCAGTTCTGACAGCTGGTGTTGGCATTGTATCCTGCCCTTGTGTCTTCTCACCTGGTTAATCAGCTCCCATGATTTCCTCAATCATTTCAAATCTCTTAATCATTGTCTCATATAAGGCCTAACTCTCCTGACATGCAAAGTTTTCTAGTGATTTCTCTATGGTATTAATTTTCTGGTCCTCATTCTGCACCAGTGATTCCAATGTCTTAATGTTTCCTTTCAATGGTAACATCTCCTCCCTGAACTGTCCCTGGATACCATCTAAGTTGCCATCCTGAAAGTGTATTCTGTCTGTTACCTTATCAAAACTCTGTGATAACTTCTCAAAGTCAAATTCAACAGCCTGGACCCTTTTAGGTAAGTTCCTAGTACCCTTAGATATGGAGGCAATTTTGCCTATCATGGTATTAATCCTATCAATTAATGTCATATACTTCCATAATGACATAATATGGAGAATAAAACTGAAACCTAATAACCAGTAAATTGAGGTACCTCCAAGGTCATAGAGGCCTCGTGTGATTTCTTCCATAGTGGCTGCAAAAACCATGGCTAGAATCCCATTAAAAACGAAAACTTCCATTTTCCCTGTTGATCAGCAGATGGCGCTGTTTCTGAGTCACAACCCGAATCAATGGAATGGTGTCAGGATAGATCCTGTGGTACTCGAGAGGTTAGATGTTACACAGAGGAAGAAAACCCAGAGTCCAGGCACAAAGTACAAAAAAAAACAGGAAGCTTTCAGCGGCTAATAAACAGCATGGCTTACCCAGGGTGCTTGCCCTGCTCCAACCCAATGCAAGGGGTTGTGACATAGCCACTGGGAGAATGGCTGACTGTGCCCAGTGTCCCTATGCTACTTCCTCTGGGACAAAGGGTCACGGTGCTAATGCAAATGCTGTGGCAGTACTCTGGCCCATTGTGGCGGGGATTTCAAACAGCACTTCCACCGGACATCACAGGGAGTTTTTGCCCCAGGGGATTTTCAGTATTTGGCAACCGCTTGTGCTCTGACTTGCACTGCCCAAGCACTGTGCTGCAAGGGAGATTTAAAACCCACTCAGAAAAGATCAAACCAGATGGGCAGAGACTGTCCGGGCCCGTGGATCCCAGGAGGCATGAAGATTTTAACTGCTGACTCTATGTACATGCCATGGCTGAGGGAGGGCCGTGCCAAACCGAGCTGGCAGCAGGCAGCCAGGCCAGTGGCCGGCAGCTGAGCTGGGGGATGGGGGCGTGGGGGGGTGGGGGTGGTTCTAAAACCAAACATTGGGCACCAGATAATGCACAAAACAAACACACACCTTTTGGAAATTATTATTGATAAAAGGGTTATTTATTTGAGGGGAAAAATATTACAGAACACCGACCTAGACAACAGCCCTCTACAAGACCAGGAAAGGAGTCTAGTCCCCGGAATCAGAGTATAAAGCAAGAGAGCGAGAGGAGGGCTGCCTCTGCTTTTTAAAGTGAAAGAGAACATGCCGCAGTGGGCTGGTATCCCAAAGGCTATTGGCTGAAGGAGTAGAAGGACCTCCCACAGTAAGTATTATTGCATGATGAGGGTGATTTATATCTATTAGAACAGTTTAATTTCATATAAAGCCCGAATCTACTTGTTATTTGAGAAATAAAAAGGACATTATAAAAATTAAGTAGACAATGTCAAAATAGAAAATGTTCTAATATGGAGAGCAATGGTGGGAGATATCTAAATATTAATCCCCTTTATTGATAATAACTAGACACTGCAGTTGAATTTATTATAATTTTCTGCATTCAAGCAACTTGGAATATCAGTTCTAGCTCTCCATTTTCTAGTTCTAAGTCATTCAGAGAAGATTCCAAACCACGCAGTTTAATAGTAGTAAGTTTTGCTAGTAGTAAAAACTTATACATCCAGGTTTCTTACAAAATAAAATTATTCTCTTTGTATGATAATACATAAGAAAACATGCTTCCTATAAACAATAAAAATGTTTCTTCACCATGGTTAGCAACAGACCAAAACATTAAATATAGGATATTTATGTTTCTGAGAACCTTATATTACATTATAAGCATCACTTAGAAATATTAAGCTAGAAAAATCTCCTAGAAGTGTGCTAATGAATATTAGTCTTATTTGAGTATTATCTTATTAGTAAGTAAGCAGTAGGGTGAAAAGAGGCCTGAATAATAGATGAGGAATAATTGTGAAAAAAACATCAAATAAAATGAAGCTATTCCCATAATATTGAGAGAGTAAGGACTGTCTGGGGAAAAGGAGTTTTGCACCCTTTCATATATGAATAATAGTAGCAGCCCTCAGCAAACAGTTGTCATGTGATGTGTAGATAGATAAATACCTTGGCCAACTGGGGTTTCTACGTAAATGCCAGCATGCACTGCACTGGAATCTCAGGAGAAATACCAGAGAGGAGTTAGAAATGACCAATACCTTCTCAGCCCTCAGACAATACTTTGTTTCCTGATGTAGAAGGGACCAAGCTCATTGCTGCAGTTGGCCAAACAATATCACCTAAATGTTCTTTGCTTTACACTGGATCGAAGATGCTATCACTGTAACCACTGCTTTGGGAAATGTTAAAGTAGCACCCAAGTCCAGTAAAAGGAAGCTAATCCAAATTTCAGTACCTGCATTTTACCATTTTATTTATCTCCGATCAATAAGCATTCATTAGCTACTGTGATTCTGAAATAGAAGAGGGAACTGCACATTTTTCTTAATGACAGCAAGTATTAAGATGCAGTTTTAAACAGTTTAGTGTGAGAGAAAAAAAAGCGCAAAAGCACCATGGAAGAGTTCAGTATTTCACTGCCTGCCTCTAAGATATATATATTAAAACTTTCCTCTATTTTATGGTGATAATAATGGTATCAGTATGTTTTCAGGGGAAATAATTATTTTATATTAGTTTTTATTTTTTAATCTCTTTGTCTTAGAATGAGTTTAAGGTCATTACATGAACAAATGAGAATTCCACATATGTAATGATCTCTAATAGGTATTCAGTTGGGTTTTATTGAAGAGGTAAGTTTAGAGGCATGACAAAGGTGGTGTCTTGTGCTTTTAAATCATTAGATACTATTCTATTTCTTGCCTGCTTCTGCTATTTTAGTGCCTGACCTTTTGAAACTAACCCTTGCTTATTGAACACATTGAAGGGAAGGCGTGAAAAGCAAGTCATTACGACCTCTGTTCACAAAATTATTCGTGATGTCAAATACGTTCAGAATTTCTAATTTGAATTTACTTTACTAGCTCATTCTATGAACTGTGTATAAGGTGAAACCCATTTACAAATTTTTTCTATTCATGCATACAGTTCTTAAGGTAGTATCAAACTCAATTACCAGTGCTATTTCTTTCCTTTTCTGGCTTTAATATTTGAATGTAGTTATTTAGTCATTGTGCAGTAGTAGCAAAGAACATGTCAGCTTCTTTTTCTTACAATTTTGAAACTATTTTAGCCATTATATATACTTTGTTGTGATGTGTAGTGGTAGTTGACATGGAGATAATTTCCTTGCTCTAGTTTGTCTGTGAAGGATGGTTTTAAAGATTTAGCAAGAGTTATGAATTAATTGCAGTTGACAATAGAAAATGATAACAAATAAGGGTCTCTCAAATAAAGAAGTCAATGATAGAAGAGGCAAAATGAAATAAGTTAGTTAAGAGAAATGAGATGATTAACGTAATTGGAGACAAGTAGTTTCATCATTATGTTGCAGTGAAGACAGTAGAAGACTGAAATAAAAAGGTGTGTGTGTGCGTGTGTGTGTGTGTGTTTGAAAAGTTACAGTTCTGTTCTCAAATTACTAGCTGTATTTTTGACAATATACTTAAGTTCTGCTATACCAATTACAAAGCAATAAGAATTATATTCATCACAGATGATTACTGTGAAGTTAAGGCTGTGTATATGAATGACTTATTCATAAAGGAATCCTAATAAATGGAAGCTATTGCTGCAGTTTTTGAGAGACAGGACAAAATTTTCAAGTGGCTGCATACTTACAATGAATAATAGCTATTATTTTCTGGTTATCATGGAAAAGCAACCATCAGGAGAAATGGTTACTGACTTTGGGTTAAATAATGACATTATATAAATTAAATATATCTATTTTTAATTTTTTGCTATAAACAGAAAAATAGATAGTAATTGCAAAAGTATGCTATGGTATTCTAGCAGACCTTTGGAGGAGTAAGTAGATTTAGAAATTTTTATGTCTGATACAAGTGAAAGAATGTAGATTTTGAAATCTAGGTAGATGTGTTTGAGGTTACCATTTATGAACTTAATAGATGTCAAGTTTCTGTCAGTTTCAATATCTCCATTTTAATACTGATTTAGGATACCTTTCAAAAGTACTTGAAATAGCATAATAATGCATGCAACTGGATATGTGATATATTACCAACTTGTGACCCTTATGCTCTCTACTTTTACACTCCTATATTATCATACTTCCTCATATCCAAACTATGAATCCAGGAACAATGTTTTAAATGCAGTCATTCTTGTTTTTGTTTATTTTGAGCTATATATTTTTCTCCACTCCTCTCCATTCCTCTCTTTTCCCTTCTACCCCTCTCCCATGGTCCCAATGCCCAAAATTTACTCAGGAGATCTTGTCTTTTTCTACTTCCCATGTAGATTAGATCCATGTATGTATTACTTAGGTTCCACTTTGTCATCAAGTTTCCCTGGGATTGTAAGTTGTAGGCTGGTTTTTCTTTGCTTTAAGTCTAAAATTACTTGTGAATGAGTACATATGATATTTGTCTTTCTGGATTACCTCACTCAATATGATGTTTTCTAGATTCATCCATTTGCCTGCAATTTTAAGATGTCATTTTTTTTTTCTGCTGTGCAGTACCCAATTTTGTAAATGTACCACAATATCCTTATATATTCTTCAATAGGGGGGCATTTACATAGTTGAGTGCTAGGCCTCCTTATTCCTCAGGGAAAGGTGAGTGTGATATCTGCCCTTTCTGCAGATACATGACACAGGACAATAAGATCCACAGCCCCACAACACAGAACAATCAGTTGAAATACAGAGTTAAGTCAAATCAGAAATTTAGTTTATTACTGTGAGCATCAGCTCATATAAGTTAAGTGACATTGTGTGATGTGGGGGTACCTGAAGCAAATGAGAGACAGCCAAGCCCTCCCTCTGAGTAGAGGGGCATCTACTCAGTTTTTGCTGTCTCATCCTTACTCAGTTCCATCAAACTCAAGCCAGGCTTTTTTCTATCCTACAGGCCTTGAGGTACAGGCCCTGAACTCAAGCCAGGCTTTTCTCTGTCCTACAGGCATCGAGGTATAGGCTCTGAGAAAATTTTGGCCCAACATCTCCCCCTTTTGTTTTATATCCCATCCTGTATCACAGTTACCAAGCCAGAATAGCCTACCTGGGAGATTGTATGTATCAGGGTCACCCCTATCCTGAGTTTCATCATGGATACACTGAAATTGAGCACTCATCCATGGGGTGAGATGTATTGAGCCTATCTAAGGTACTCAAAGGGCCATGAGTTGTACCTGTTGTATCTGTTTTTGGAATACTTGTTTCAGCCTTTGGAGAATGCATGGGCCAAAAAAAAAAAAAAAAAACAAAAAAACAACAGATCAATTAACAAATAGCCATTAGCCCAATTAGGGAAGATATGAATATGGTAAGCCATGGTAACCAATTAAAACAGGTCTCATAGGGGGTCCTTGACTTAAATAAATCAATATCTTTTCTTAACTTATCTAGGGTTATTGTAACCATCCCAGAATGGTCTGCATAGAAGCAACATTCTTCCCCAAGTGCCCTTCAAATTCCTCCCTGTTCCATGAACAGCAAGTCCAAGCCTCTCCTATTTTGTAAGGTTATCCTTGCCAAGAAATCCAAAGACTTTTGTAAATAATGTAATGCAGTCTGTCTTTTATAAGGTCGTTATCAATTGTGAGTGAATTATTCCCATTTCTTGTTGTAAAATCACCAGGTATGAGATGCCCAGGACAGTCCTGGCCACCCCTAGACTCATCAATGTGGTGACAGCCAGGGCCATTAGGGGCTCTCTCTTATGCCTTCGGGCCAAGAATTCTTCTTGAGTGTTGTAAAGCACGTGAGGGAAAATTAATGCAAGCAGGCAATTATCATTATACTGAATGATCAGTGGGTCATACAGGCAGGGAATAACCCCCGTCTCTTGGCAGACCCCAAAATACCCATGATCTTTGGGTACCCTCCATGAATCTATAGACATATCAGCCATATCACAAGTGAGGTTAAGAAGATGGTGTCTGGTGTACGAGACACAGGTTGCATTTGACATCTGTCAAAGGGGGATAGTCAGTCCTGAAATCTCCCCCATTTTGGGGTTTACCCATCCACAAATATCAGCTTTATCTAGTACTTTATGAAAGCCATTTACCCCAAAGACTTCAAAGTGGCTGTAAGCAAAGCCAACAACCTCAGTGGCTTCAGGGTGGGTAAGGTTTAATGTCATAAAGGCCATCTTAATGTTCTACATCAAGTAAGGTGACGCTTCTAATCCACCTACATCTCTAGGTGGCTTTGTGAAGGAATGATACCTCAGGGGTAGATTAAGCAGGGTTGAGGTATGTAAAATTGATGTTGGGATATGTAAAGTTGAGGTATATAAAAGCATGTTCCCCATGGGCATTGGCCTAGAAGCAGGCCCCAGCATCCGAGGAGGGTCCTCAGGAAGTATCTCCATGTGAAGCATGAGTATAAGGCCATATTCATACCCCTTTTGGTGTAGCCTTAATCCCTATATCTTCCCAGATAACCAGGATAGGTACCCTTTCTTCCCCTGATCTGTAAACCTTAGTATCAAATGGTTACATCTAAATGGAGTGCATCTTCCATATAGGTGGTTCCAGGATAAAGGTACCTGGGAGGCTCTGGGGATCATTATATCTCCATGTTGTTCTATCCAATGTCCAGAACAGTCTGCTCACATCCTCAGGAAGAACAATAGTAATCAGGAGTACCCCCGGCAGTTACTAATAGTGTAGGCAGTCCAGTTGCTTCCTGAACATATATAAAAGAGTGTATATGCAAGAGGGCATGTCTCCTAAGGATATGAGAACACCCAGGCTCATTAGGATAAGATGCCTGGCATAGGGTGTACCCCAGAGAACCTCTGTATTCAGGTCTCCCTTCTATCCCCAGAATCCAGTCTCTCACATCCCAGCTCCTATGTGCCAAATCACAGAGGTGAAACATGAGATCAGGCCACCACATCCAGGGTGCTGTCATCTGAGAAATATGGTTTAGGATCCCTCCAGTGCCAGCACTCGACAAGATCCACATCACCTTCTGTGGTTGTTGGTGGCTTGCTGCCTGGAAATAGATCCCCGTGAGAAGAGTTAGCATGATTACTGCCAGGAGGGCTATCAGAAATAGATAAATAGACAATACTTTTAAGGGTCAGTCTCCCATGGGCAGTGATTATTTTTATTCTTGTGTTTTAATTTAAGGGTTGTCCACTAAAATCTCTTTCTTTATTGGTCATCTTGGTCTTCCCCATTGTCCTGAGGGGAGGGGAGGAATTTTAAGTTATGTGTGGGTAGCCATATATGCGTTTCCCCTCTTTTTGGGAAGACACATCCATATCCTCAGCCCTGTGTCAGCAAGGGATCTGGGCCTTCCATTGGTTAGTGAGAGAGTCCTTCTACCTAACCTTTAGGCAGGGCCTTGTTGGTAGTGATCCCCAATGTTTCTGGAATCTATTTTATTCATCTAATTTTTGAAAACTTGAAATATGTATGGTTAATAGCACGTTTGCAGTTGTAGGTGGGAGGAGACTTCTCCATCTTTTTGTTTTATAAGAACCTCTTTGAGATATTGGTGATGTCTTTCTATAATCGCTTGACCCTAAGAGTTGGGTGGGATCCTGGTGGTATGGGAAATATTCCATCTCTGGGAGAATTCTTTTAATTTTTACTTATAAAACAGGGTCTTGTCGGTCTTGACCTGTTGTGGTAGTACCAATATAGCAAAACATTGTAAGAAGTGGCTTTTGGCATGGGTTGCAGTTTTCACTGGGTGGGTGGTAGTCCAGAATGCCTTAGAGTACATGTCAATGTTCAAAGACATATATTTTAGTTTGCCAAATGGAGGTTAATGTGTTACATCTGTTTACCAGATTATATTGGGTCCTAACACTCTTTGGTTCACCACAGCCCTTGTAAAGGTGGGGTGAGGAGAAAGAGTTGGTAAGCCTTACATTTATGAACAATTCTCTTAATTTCTGTTGTGGGGATCAGTGTGTACAGGTATTTGAGTGCTTTCCAGTTGACATGAGTTAAGTCATGCATTTGGGTAGCATTTTGTATGGGCAGAGTTGAGACCTCTATGAGATAGCCCCTGAGCCTACAGCATCCACAGCAGCATTCCCTTGGGAAATGAGGCCAGGGAGGTTTTCATGTCCTCTGAGATGTTGAATATACAGGGTTTTTTCTACCTTCTAAGAGAAGCAGAGTTGTATCATCAAGGCAGAAATAGGATTAGCATCCTATCTGGTATAGGCATAGGGTAAGTGTGGAAGTAGGTTCACCACATAAGAGATATCTGAATAGAGGTTGCATTGTTATGGGACCTCTTGTAGGACAACATATATGGTCATCATTTCCTTATATTTAGCAGATCCCCCAAAAGGGAGAATTTTCGTAATCTTTGTCTTGGTCTCCCCCTGCAGGAAAAACTACAAAGGCAGCCACATTTTTCCTGCTATCTGTGGAAACAGTGAATGCTTGGGGTAGTGGCCTGGAAGAAAAGACTAAGGGGACTTTTTAGTGCAGTTCTTGATATACCTTCACTAACCAGGACTCCCCAAAGTGGGTGTCCAGGGTCACCAGAAATCCCTGCAGGGCGAGAATCAATTGAGAAAAATATCTGGCCACCCATTCAAAATCCTTAAATTTGAATGTAATTAATTTAGAGGGATCTTTTCCATAATGAGAGAACATGTCAGTGATTTTTATGATGATATCAGCTATTTGATTGACCAGAGAGTACACTTTGAGAGTGTCCCCCAGGTTGGTGTGTATCCAGTCTAGTGGTTGTGACTGCTGAACGATAGCAGCCAGCATGGTCTTTTTGCTGAATAATATCCAGCCTTGGATTGGAATGTTTGGATTATTTCTCACCCAAGAAGCCTGATGGATCTAATTGACAACTTCAGTGAGTGCCTGACAACACTAGAGGACAAAGAAATGATCTCATAAGATTGCCTCCTTTTTAAGAAATCATATAACACATCTAGTCTCACAGTCTCTATAGACAATCAGGGCCTTACCCAGTTCATTTTCCCCAGTATCTTTTGTAACAACGATAAATTGAGGGGCTCAGGCAGGATTAATTGTGGTCCATTTACTTTGGCTTGAGTGAATGTAAATTGGGATCCCAATATATGAAATGGGGGGTATATTTTATATTTTGTTTGGGGCTATTTTAAAGCAATATTGTTGGAGAATATTAACAATAGTGGTTATGCAGGGAGCTAGCCCTGATTCCACCCAATGTCCAATGATTGAATCATCTATATAAACATATAGGAGGGTATTATCTTTGTCAAAATAAGGAGACAGGATATTATACAAATATTGTTGGCAAAAGGTCAGACTATTGGCCATCTCCTGTGGAAGAATAGCCCATTCATATCTCTCATCAGGTAGAGAGGAATTAATTGTAGGAATGGAAAAGGTGAACTTTTCACAATCCTCCTCATGAAAAGCAATTGAGAAGAAGATTAATTATAGTGAAGTGAAACTGGGAGGGTATTTCTGGGACCCAAGGTAAGACCCTTAAAGGAACCCCTACCAGCTCCATATGGGCATTGATTGCTCATATGTCCTGTAAAATTCTCCAGGTCCCATTAGGCTTAAATATCACAAACACAGGACTATTCCAGGGGCTCATTAATGGCCTTATCCATACTTCTTTAAGCAGATTTCTGGTGATTTCCTTGAGCAGCTTAAATTTTAATTCAGGTAATGGCCATTGTTCCACCCATACTGGCTCATCAGGTGTCCATCTAATGGGGGGAACCCTGTGGGCAGGGGCCTCTACTTTTGGGGTTGACTCCAGGTGTCCGGGATCAGCCTGATGATACCTTGCTCAGTTTTATCATTATAAAAGGCTAGGTGGCCAGTGTTAATAATGGCATATATTTGTCCTAACAAATCTTGTTCCAGGAGGTTAGTAGACAACCCCAGGAGGATCAGAGGCCTGAACTTTTCTGACTCCATCAGGGCCCACCCAAGTGTATATTCATTTCCTCCTAGCAAAGATGGAGTCCCCTTATTTGTCCCATTCCCCTCTCCCATTTTATACTTTCCACAGTGGCTGAGGGCATAAGGAGGCAGCCACTCCTTGTCACAGACAATATCTACTTTTGTTTTTGTCTTTGCCTCTGCCTGCCATATTCCTTCCACCTGGACCCACTCTTCAATAAATTGCACCCTTTTTTATCTTCCCCCTCGTCTATTTCCTTTTCTCCTATTCTTTTCGTTCATTGCTTACTTTTGGATTCTTTATACCTCTCCTGATTTTTTTACCTTTTTCTACTCCTTGCCTGTCTCCTTCTCCCCTGCCCTTCTAGCAAGTTGGTTATTTTTAGATTCTTCAGACCTCTCTTCGTCTCTGTCCTTTTCCTTACCAGGTGTTGGGGGAGGCAGAGGAGCAGGGTGAAAACATGCTCTAAGGGCTGCAATGGTTAGATAGAACCCGAATGGTGAGGGTGTATTGAAGTGTTTTTTTTCCTTTCTCTGGTTAGTATCTCCACCAGGTTACATGTGTTCCATGAGAAAAGATTCCCAGTGGGTACCCTAGGGGCCAGGATGATTATATTCTCCATTGCCTGGATCACATTGTAGTCTGACAATTACAGGCCTCATGAGAGTAGCATATATCTCAACACCTTAAGAGCTGATTCAGTTTTTTGTGGTTATTTACCCATCATGGGGTTCCATTCACCTTGACAACCACTTTGCCCTGGGACCAGTTGCCCCACATTGGGCACCAGTTGCTAGGCCTCCTTAGCCCTCTTATTCCCCAAGGAAAGTTGAGTGCAATATTTGTCTTTCTGCAACCCATGAGGCAGGACAATCAGATCCACAGCCCCACAATGCAAGACAATCAGACATAATAGGGAGTCAAGTCAAATCAGGAACTTAGTTTATTACTGTGAGTGTCAGCTGATATAGTTTAAATGACATTGTGTGATGTGGCAATACCTCCAGCCAATGAGAGACAGCTATGCCCTCCCTCTGGCTAGAGGGGTGTCTACGTAGTTTTTGCTGTTTCACCCTTACTCGGTTCCCCCAAACTCAAGCCACTCCTACAGGCCTCAAGGTACAGGCCCTGAGATAATTTTGTCCCAACAGTTGATCACATTTTCTTTTGATATGATTGAGCATCCTTTGTGTATATACCTAAAAGTGGTATTGCTGGGTCTTGAGGTAAATTTTTTTCCTAATTTTCTGAGAAATCACCATTCTGATATCAAAAGAGGCTGTGCCAGTTTGCAGTCCAGTTTGCAATGCAGAAATGTTCCCTTTACTACACATCCTTTCCAGTGTAAGTTGTTAACAGTATTTTTGATTTTGGCCATTCTTACAGGTATATAATGGAATCTCAGAGTTGTTTTTATTTGCATTTCTTGGATGGCTAATGATATTGAGCATTTCCTTAAGTGTCTTTTAGCCATTTGAGATTCCTCTGTTAAGAGTTCTCTGTTCAGGTCTGTACCACATTTTTTGGTGGATTATTTATTCATTTGGTGACCAAGTTCTTGAATTCTTTGCTTATTTTGGAGATCATCCCTCTGTCAGATATGAGATTGGTGAATATCATTTCCCATTCTATAGGTTGCTGTTTTGCCTTTTTGACCATGTCTTTTTCTTTACAGAAGTTTCTCAGATTCAGGAGGTGCCATTTATTAATTGTTTCTCTCAGTGTTTGTACTGCTGGGGTTATATTTAGGAAGTAGTCTCCTGTGCCCATTTGGTCAAGGTGTTCTTCCCACTTTCTCTTATATGGGGTTCAGTGTGGTTGGTTTTATGTTGAGGTCTTTGATCCATTTTGACTAGAGTTGTTCATGGTAATAGATATGGATCTATATTCATTCTTCTACATGTTGACATACAGTTATACAAGTACCATTTATTAAATATCCTTTCTTTTTCCATTTTATATTTTTTGATACTTTGTCAAAAGTCAGGTGCTTTTATGTTTGCAGATTGATATCTGGGTTTTCAGTTTGGTTCCATTGGTGTTGCTGTCTGTTTTTATGCCAAAACCAGACTGTTTTCAGTACTATAGCTCTGTAAAAGAATTTGAAGTCAGGGATTGTGATGCTTCCAGATGTTCCTTAATTATACAGGATTGGTTTTGCTTACCTGTATTTTTTTGCTTTTCCATATGAAGTTGAGTATTCTTCTTTCGAGATCTGTGAAGAATTTTGCTGGGATTTTGATAGGCATTGCGTGGAATCTATGGATTGCCTTTAGTAAGATTGCCATTTTTATTATGTTAATTCTACCTACCCAAAAGCATGGGAGATCTTTCTAGTTCCTGATGTCTTCTTCAACATCTTTCTTCAAAGATTTAAAGTTCTTGTCATATATGTCTTCCTCTTTTTTTGGTTAGAGTTATTACAAGATATTTTGTGTTATTTGTAACTGTTGTAAAGGGTGATGTTTCTCTGGTTTCTTTCTTAGCCCATTTATCATCTGTATGAAAGTGAGCAACTGATTTTTTTTAGTTAATCTTGTGTCCTGCTACCTTACTAAAGGTGTTTGTACATTGTAGAATTTCCTTGGTACAATTTTTGTGTTCATTTATATAAACTATTCTATCACAAGCAAATAGGAAGAGTTTAAATTCTTTTTTCTGATTTGTATTCCCTTGATCGCCTTTTGTTGTCTTATTGCTTTAGCTGTAACCTCAAGTACTATATTCAATAGATATGAAGAGAGTAGAAAGCCTTGTCTTGTTCCTCATTTCAGTGGAATTGCTTTGAGTTTTTCTCCATTTAGTTTGATGTTGGTTGTTGGTTTGCTCTATATTATTTTTATTATGTTTAGGTATATTCCTTATATTCCTGCTCTCTTCAAGACCTTTATTATGAAGGGAAATTGTATTTTGTCAAAGGATTTTTCATCATCTAATAAGATAAACATGTTTTTTTGTTTGCTTGTATTGTGGATTACATTGAGAGATTTTTCATATGTTGAACCATCACTGCATCTCTGGGATGAAGCCAACTTGATCATGGTGGATAATTTTTTTCTGATGTGTTCTTGGATTCAGTTTGCCAGTATTTTATTCAGTATTTTTGAATCAATGTTCATGCATGAGATTAATCTGTAATTTTCTTTCTTAACAATGTCTTTGTGTGGTTTGGGTATCAAGGTAATTGTAGCCTCATCAAAAGTGTTTGGCAATGTTCCTTCTGTTTCTATTGTGTGGAATAATTTTAGGAGTATTGGTATTAGTTCTTCTTTGAAAATATTTAGAATACTGTGCTGAATCCATCTTGATGTGGGAGTCCCCTCTGTGTGCTTCTCTGATCTTTCACTTTTTAACCTAATATCTAACTCCAGGTTTTTAATTAATGAGACAAATTAGGATTGCTCTTCAGAGCTGGGTCCTTCTATATCAATTAGCAAACAAGTAATCAGTGTCATCTAGACAATTCCTCAGTTCAGTTTTTTCTTTCAAAGTGACTCTAGATTGTGTCAAGTTGATACCTCAAGTAAACTATGAAACATTCCCTGTGATTTCCCTTCCTTATATCCAGTTTCTTTTGTATATAAGCAGGCCAATATATCACATACTACTTGCTCAATTACATAGGTTGTGCTATTTTGAGTTTCTGCTCTCTCCATCTTCAATTTGCTTACTTAATTGTTGACCTGTTTGCTGTGATGATATTTTGTTTGTTCTGTAACAAATAAAGCTTGCCTGAAGGTCAGAGTGTAGAGCTGGCCACACTAGTTAGCCATAGAGGCCAGGCAGTGGTGGCACACATCTTTAATCCCAGATGTTGGAAGGCAGAGGCAGACAGAAAATGGAGAATAGTAGCAAATCTAAGAGCTCTTAGTAAGGTGATTAAGCCAATGGCCTCTCTACAGTTTTGAATTCCTTTGCCTGTTCTACTGCCTAAATGATGGCCTCTTATAGTTATTGATTTAAAATACTGTCTATTCACAATAAATTTACAAGGAAAAGAAAGAGAAACTGCCTTCACAATGTCTACTTATAATAATTCTCAGTCTTGTAAGAGATGTCAATAAAAGTTTATCACATAGGGAATGTTATATAGTCCCACCCTCTGCCAATATTTTGTAGGGCAGCCATTGGAAATAATATACATGCAATTCTTTTAATCTATAATTTAGCATTATTGTATGGGTGACATCTTACTAGCTGATTCAACTATAGATAATCTAGAAAGACTGAAAACATAAAGAATATTTTGCATTGTTGGGGAGCACAAATTGCTCCTGAAAAAAATACAAAGAGGAGATTCTATTACTTAGAATATAAAATAGGATGACAAAAATTAGATCCCAAAAGGTATAAATTAGGAGAGAGTGATGTGATCTATTAATGACTTTCAAAGATTGCTAGGAGACCTTCCATACCCATGGCCCACAATTTGGGTAAAAATATTATGAACTGAATAATTTTTCAAAACCTTAGATAATAGCAAGGATTTAAATAGTTCAAGATAATTATCGGCTGAAACTGAGAGAGAATTAATTGGCTTTGCTGGAAAAGAAATTATGGGATGCACATATAGATAATGTCGATTCAAAGCTTGATTGTATTTTGGTTATCTTATCTCAACTATTCCCCTACAGAAATATTAATGGAGAGGGAAGATGTTATCTTATAATGGATCTTTTTACCACATAAACCCAGCAAAAAAAAAAATCTTATTTGGAAAATGTCTATGAGTTGATTCTAAACTTAAGGTTGAGATTTAATCAATTGCCAGTAATTGATCCAAGAAAAATTGGAGTATCTTTTACTAATGATAAAATTGATAAATTATGGGCAGAAAATGAGCCTTGGCATAGAGCTTGCAATAATTTTCCGGAAGAGATTAACAGCAAATATCCCATAAGCAAGAGATTTCATTTTATAAAGAGATCTAATTGGATTCTTTCTCATGTTTTATGGGAAACACTAATATCTGGAAATCCTACATTGTATACTGATGTAAATAAATAAGGAAATGCAGGTTAAAAATCACAAAATTTATGTACTGTGGCTCAAAGCTTTAATGACTCTGTCCCAAGTCAGAATTACATGCTATTCTAATGATAGTAATAGATTTCATGGAGACTCTCAACATAGTTACTGATCCACAATATGAAGAAAGAATTGTTTTGCATATTGAAACTGATGAATTTATACCTGATGATACAGAATTATCTTTATTATTTATTCAGTTACAGGAAATAATCAAGAATACTTATCATTCTTTGAGTGTGCATATGTGTATATGTGCAATATATATATATATATATATATATATATATATATATATTTTATGTATAACATTTACAAATATATGTGTGTATTGTGTGGCATATTGGTCTGCCAGGCACTCTAGCAATAGGTAATGAAGAAATTGATCAACTATTGGCAGGATATGTGCTACAAGCCTCATAATTTCCTTAGAAAATCATAATTTCAATAGCATAGGTTTGAAAAAAGATATTTCTTTCACTTGGCAACAAGACAAGGAAATGATTAGAAAATGTTCTACTTGTTCTTTATACAACCAATCACTACTATGTGCAGCAAGCAACCCAAATGGTACTCAAAGGAATTAAATCTGTTATATAGATATTTCCTATTTAGTAGATTTTGGAAAATTAAAATATGTACACCCACCAATGATACCAATTCAGGATTTCAATTGGCAACTGCTTTGAGTTCATTAAAGGCAGACTTAGTAATCCCACATTTGCTAGTAGTTATGGCCATCATAAATGTATCTCTACAAATTAAGTCTGACAATGCCCCAGCATATGTCTCCAGTAAAATAGAAGTTTTTTGCTTATTATAATAAAAAGCATATTACAGGTATGTTGTACAATCCTCCAGGGCAAGCAATCATAGAAAGCTCAAATTCAACTCTAAAGGATATGCTGAATAAACAGAAAAAGGTAATAAAAAAGAAGAAAATTGTATAATGAAGAAATTTATTAATTTTGAATTTTCTAAATGCTAATGAGAATGGAACAACAGCTGAGGAGAGACATTGGATAATATTAAAAACTATGGATCAGCTGGTATACAATAAAAATGTGTTGACCACAGAATGAAAACCAGTACATGTGTTATATTGGGAAAGGGTTTTTCAGTTTTTCTCACAGGTGACTAAAAGCTGTGGATAACATTAAAATTGATAAAGTTTGGATTTGAACAAGAGACAACTCTTAATTAGAAGAGATGATAGCTCATCAAATATCATGACTTTTAAATCTGAACTAACCTATAAAACTAACAAATTCTTTTCTTTTGATCAAATGTAACTTGCCAAAACAGAATCTTCCAAAAACTAAGGATGGAAAAGGGTTTTGTTTCTGTATTTTCAGAAGAGCAAATATATCCAGCTAAGAAATATGCAGTCTACTGGACACTGGAGATATACGAAGAAAAGGAACAAATTTTCCAGAAAAAAAAATGTCTCAAGAGAAAGAGTAAATTGGGCTATTGGTATATAACATTTCCAACAGGAAAATTTCATAAACTCCCCAAATGTTTGTTTCTGCTGTTCTGTATAGACATATGCTTCTAATTTCATTAGATATAACTTATCAAAAGAGAATCTCCCTAAATTTAGGGTTGGGGCATGTTTTTCTTTTTGTTTTTTTTCAGGAAAATTAAAAGAACCATCATGAGGAATTTATAGACATTTGGGCAATTAAGCATCCAAAGAAGAAAGGAAAAGTACCCAGAAAAATTCACCAAGAAAAAGAATTATCTGCCCTAATGAAATCTCTGAAGTCTCCAAAAAAGATGATGGTATCAAACAATAATGATTCCATCAGGAATATGATAACACCACTTGCAAAAAAAACACCAAAAAATTCAGCTTTGGATTATGAACTCCTCACAGCAATTTCAAGGTGACTACTTGAGATGATTCAGCCTCACTCTAGCCAGGACTTGAGACAAGCCATACACTTTCCCATTACACAGAGACTCGACAACAAATTATACAAATAACCCTCCCAGGACTTCGCAATTAACAATTTTTTTTCTTTACAGGAACCTCTAAAGCTGCTATTGCCTCCAGAGAGCAGGAAATAAATTTAAGAACATGTGCACACTTTCCCAAGAGGTGGGGCTGTGGTTTTTGGTTGTTCAATTGGTTATGGATATTTGTCAGTGTTTAAGGGATTTAGTTACAAATTGTTATTGGTAATGGCAGGAAAACTAGTTGAGCTAAAGAGATTAGATTCAGGATTCTTATTTCTTAAAAAAAGGGCTATAGATAAAAAAGGATAAGGGTAGCTTATTGAATCAACTTTTAAACCAAAAAAAAGCAACTACTATTTTTAAATATTTTACATTGGCTTGGTTTTTTTCTATAATGATACAAGTTTAAGTTACTTTTTGTTAGAAGGTACTCTGTATACACTTCTACTCTTGCTCAAGATACTGTTTTGATATATCTCCTATAACAATGTATTGCAAATTTCTAGTTCTTGAAAGTTATTATTACCAACTATTTAGGATAATAAGAAAATGCAGTTTAGTATTTAGTCACATATTATAATCAAACTTATAGTAATATTAAGTATGTTTTCAGGGTCAAACATAGATGTTTTATATAGACAGGTTACCTTCAAATATTTAGGAAATCTACAGAATATGGTATTTAAGATGTTTTTAATATCATAGGCTCTTTTTTATGACAGTGAGACATATCTGCTACTGGCAGCACCAATTTACTTGAGGGAATATGATGGGCATTGAAGAAATTTTATATGAAGTTTACTTTCATGTGGCAAATTTAGTCACTTGGCAAGAAAATGCCCTTGCCTCTACTCTTGTCCAAATTGAAAAGGCAGAACAGAAAGAAAGTTATTGTGTAACGTTGCCAAGATAAGGTAGGACAGTCCTTCAATTATCCTCCTTTAAAGATAAGTCTGTCAGATATGCTAGGCATGTATGATGAGGATGAATGCCTCAATATTGCAAAGGAACCTTCGGTGTAACAATCCTATAAACCAGTTGTTTGTGTCATTTCTCACAATTTTTGGAAGTTGCTTGCTCGCACTTCCTGCTCACTCAGATAATATTATTTCCTTCTTGGGTCTCTGATGGAGTTGAAGACTTAATAGTTATAGTTACAGTTTTAATTATAGTTTTCCTTGTTTACCAGACTAAGAAAAGAAGCTTGGTAAAAAGGCATAAAGTGTATGAGGATGAAAGACATGAAAAGATAGTTTTGAATAATAATGCAAATTATGTTGGAAAGTAAATAATGTGCAAGAATTTTGACTCTCCAAGATATGATAGATAATAGGGTATTTTCTCTAAATTTGTCAAATCCAAATAGGATAGACATTGGTGATATATTTTTTGCCTGTATATATTGTATATAGTTATTGTACATATTTTATTTTTTCTTATATAAGTAATAATCTTATTTTTCCTTTAGACAAAAAGGGGAAGTGTATTGATATTTTTGGTGCTGTAACAAACAAAATTTCCTCAAGTTCAGAGTGTGGAACTAGCCACATTAATTAGCCATAGAGTCCAGACTGTGGTGGCATTCTCCTTGATTACCAACACTCAGAAGGCAGAGGTATATGTATCTCTATGAGTTCAAGGCCACCCTGGGCTACACTAGGTTGATCCAGTCCCAAAGAGAAACACAAAGTTAGGCAGTGGTGGCTCAATCTTTAATCCCAGTACTTGTGAGTCACAGACCTTTAATCCCAGCACTAGGGAAGTAGTGATGGGAAGGAATATGGCTGGGCAGAGACAGGAATATAAGGTGGGAAAAGACAGTAGCTCAGGTATTCAGTCTGAGTACCTGTAGAGACAAGGTACCCCATTTAGTCTGAGGATTTCATGGAGGTAAGAAACTAGTGGCTGGCTGCTCTGCTTCCCTGGTCTTTCAGCTTTCACCCACTAATATATGATTCTGGGTTTTTATTATTAAGAACAATTAGAAATCATACTAAAGGTTTGTCATTTGCGTTTGAGCCAAGGCTATAATTGCTACTTTGACAATACAGGCCTAATTTTTGTTAGACCATAGCAGGGTCTATTAGCCCTTAATTAGACTATGGTCTCTTCATTTCATTTGCATGACCTAGCTGTATTTTTTTTTACCATGGTAGAGATCAACATCCTATTGTAACTACTAAGTCATTAGTGCAGTTTTTCTTGGCTACCTCCTGTCTAGCACTTTGCATATGCTGCAGTCTGGGCTGCTCTCCTTCCAAGAATAGATGGGAGTTCATTGTTATAAAATGACCTTATTCACACTTTTGCCAGTTATTATTAACTCTATTAGAAGCAAGAATATGTGAAAGGGCGGTAGTGATTTGCATATTTTCCTGTGGGGGAGGCTTGGGGAGAAGACAGTCAGTCTCCTTTTATTGCTGTAGAAATTCCTATCTCCAGTAGCCTTCAAGTTACCTGCCCACTTGGATGTGGCCTCATACTATTTATGCCAACGTAAATTGTGCATCTGGTCTCTTTTTCCAGCTGTGGGATTCATTTGCTGTTTTCTGTTCCAGCAGAGGATTGTGACTTGTGAGTTTACCCCTAAATAAGTAATCCTATATTATTCTCAATTCTGAGCTATTGTGGGATTTCTTTTAAGCTTCCATCTTCATCTGGCACCCCACGTAGATTCAGAATCCACACCTACCTGGTAGATGGCCTAAAAGCCTAACTGATACATAGCTCAGGAATTCTCCCAACCCAGCCCGCTTGGCTTGCTTTTACCTAAGCACTTTGTTTTGTTTTGTTTTGTAGAACCTCCGCCACAGTGGAGCTTACTGCGTGTGGTGACTTGAAAATTTCCCAAGTGTATGCATGCCCCCCTGGCCCACTGCTGCATTTCCTAGTGTGGTTCCCTGGAATGATTCTTTGCCACATGGAGACTTGTGCAGCTTCAAGTTTGTGCTCCCTGCCCATGAGTTATGGGGCTCTTGTTCCGTGTATGTAATTGATTTAATTGCTGTTAATTTGTCAACCAAAGCACATTTCTTAGTATTTAACCAGTACCAAGGTGGGAAACTAAAGCGGATCAGGACCATTCTTGTCACCACCTGTCGCATTGCTGCTAGTTGTGACTTTGCAACCACGACACCTGTTGAACAATAAAAATTATTACATACTAAAACAATTTACCAGATCTTATAACAGGTGACAGTTCTAAGAGCTGTCAATAAGGTAATTCAACCTACGGTCCCTCTACAATCTGGAATTCTTCTGTCTTTTCTATTACCAAAAGTTTGGCCTATTATAATTATTGATTTGAATAATTGCTTCTTCACTATACCTTTACAAGTAAAGGATAGAGAAAAATTTACCTTCACAGTGCCTACTAGGAGATATCAATGGACTATCCTTCCACAGGGAATGCTTAGCAGCCCCATGTTGTGTCAATGCTTTGTAAGTCAGCTATTGGAAATAATATGCAAGCAATTACTTAAGTCTATAATTTACCATTACATGGATGCTATTTTTCTATCTGATTCAAATATAGATACTTAGAAAGAATGTTTGAAGAAGTAAAGAAAATTTTGCCAAAATGGGGGTAACAAATTGCTCCTGAAAAAATACAAAGAGGAGATTCTGTCAATTACCTAGGTTATAAAATAGGTTTATGGAAAATTAGAACTTCTTGGATTCTTCCCCGAATTTTACATGATGCTCTGATAATTGGAGCCCTAACATTTTATAGTGATGCAAATAAAGCATCTGAGTTCTATTTTCTAGGTCAGCTGAGATTTATTGAAGCCAATCATGTGGGGTGCCTTAGTGCATGAAGACCACATTTTCACCATCTCCCTGACAAATGCTGAAAGTAGCCCATAAGAAACAATTGCTTGTTTCTATTTTCTTTTAGTTCACTCATAATTATTAGTTCTCATGCATATTATTTGAATATCTTAGGGTACTTTGTACCAGATGGTCTTTCTGAAGAAATTATCGGATATGCAGTAGAAACTCTGTGTAAGTAATCCATGGTTCTGGCACATACTGATGAGGCTAAATCCTGTTCTTATACCTTCTGTCTCTGTTCATCAATTTCAATAAATTTCCCAATCTTTTCAAATATTTTTACTACTGCCCTTTTTACAGTCTGAATCTCCTGTCCAGTGTTCTGTTCTCACTAAGAATTCCAACTTGTTCAGTAAAGATAATGTCCCATCCTTAGATATATCATAACTTTTCTACAGATTCCAATGGTTAGATTCAACAGCACAACATCTTTCAGATAATTTCCTCTTCACAGTATTGAACAATTTTGAATGAGATAATATTGAAAACAAAGCTAATTCCTAGAATCAAATAATAGGAAGGAAAATAGTGTAAGTCTTGCACAATACCTTCCATAATATAAGCAAAATGATTATTGAACTCGTGGATTCTATCAATCATTTTTTGTAGTTTTTCAGATCTAAGGCAATTACAATGAATTGGAGTAGGTGTAATAATCGTTATTGGCCAGCAGGTGTCACAGTTCCAGTTTGTGGTTGTGATATGCTAGCAGCAGTGAACAGCACATGTTGCTTACTTAGGTACGCAAAAATATGCTTTGTTTAAGAAATTAAGAACAGTTATTAAGGCAATCAAATGATTCTGAGAGTTGGGATCCACAACGTTTTCTATCAGTGCGAGTTGTAGACTGTGTGCACCTCAGGGGTCTCAGGCAGCAGTGTATGGGCTAGTGTGTGGGTCCCAAGCCTGGGAGGGAGCCCTGAGCAGCAGCCTGCTGCATTTGAGGGCTGGCTAAAGCTATGGATGGAAGAGTCATTGCTCAATGCACCATGTGTCTAGCAGACCGATTTCAAAAATTGTGGACTGATCCCCACCTTTGGGAGCCAGATGATGATGGAAGTCACAAAATAATCCCACAATAGTTCAGAATTATGAATAATTAAGGGTTATTTATTTAAGGGAGACTTACATATCACTGTTCTAGAAAACAGTCCTTTGCATGAATGGGGAACAGGAAGAGTCTAGCAGCCAGAAGTGAGAGCTGGAAACAAGAGAACCAGCACATGCTTTATAGCAGCATTTATAGTATAAGAGACCACACCAAAGTGGACTGGTATCTTAAAGGTTGAAGGAGTGGAAGGAGCTCTCACAGCACTGTATCTTAAATGTTACTGGCTGAAGGAGCAGAAGGAGCTCCCACAGAACCTTCCCTATTTGAGTTCCCATCCTGAGTTCTTTGAATGTTGAACAGTGATATGAAAGAATAAGTCAAATAAACCCTTTTCTATACAACTTGCTTTTCAGTCATGGTATTTCATTGCAACAAAACAAACACTAAGACAGAGTGAGAAGGCACTGTGATGATGTTGAGTAAATCTTTGAAGCTTGTAACCAATCCCACAGTAACATAACATCTTCAACAAGGCCACACATCCTAATTCTTCCCAAATAGTTCCACTAGCTGAGGAGGAAATATCAAACATATGAATCTATGAGTGTCATTTTCATTCAAATAACAAGGAATGACCTCTCCTTTCTTTTATCTATTTTAAGTGTACTTTCCCTGACACTTTAGGTTTCCTCAACACTTTGGTCACCTTTACAGTTTCTAAAGCCTCTTTCCATGTCAATTAGCTGCTTATCACTCATGTGTCTTACCGCCATTCCAGCTTTAAAATCATGGACTTTTTTTTCCTACTGTCCTCATCTTTTCACCCACATATATGCTGAGGTTTTATAATTTGTCTGACATGGGCTTTTTCTTTAAATTCCAACAAATTCACCCTTGAGCATCCATTAAACTCCATTCTTAAATTCTTTATTTTATTATTATTGAAATTTTTTCATGGTATTATCTTCTGTTCAAGGTTTCCTGACTCTTAACTCCTCTCAGACCCTTCCCATGTTCCCACCTACCAAAATCCCCATCTTTTCTTTCACTGTCATTCGAAAATAAGAGGGATCTGAAAATCAAACAAACCAATATAGCAAACCATCCAATAAACAGCAACAAAAACAGGGAAAAAAAGAGCTAAGAAAGCATAAGAAACAGAAAAAGTTACAA
This sequence comes from Ondatra zibethicus, assembly GCA_004026605.1. Classification (NCBI taxonomy): domain Eukaryota; kingdom Metazoa; phylum Chordata; class Mammalia; order Rodentia; family Cricetidae; genus Ondatra; species Ondatra zibethicus. The sequence goes on from PVIU01006639.1 coordinate 38,445, forward strand.
ACACACTGACACTAATACACACATACAATTCTTTTAAATAATTTTCTTCTTGGTCTTTCGAGAAAGGGTTTTGCTGTAGCTATCAAGCCGGTCCTGGTTCTAGCTCTTGTAGACCAGGCTGGCCTTGAACTTACAGAGGTCCACCTGCCTTTTCCTTCCAAGTGTTGGGATTAAAGGCATGGACCACCACCACCGGGCTCACAAACTTCTAGGTGCAGAAATCCCATTAGAACACAAAATTAGAAACCATAATAAGTAAGTGAGTTTTAAGGTAAAAAAACAAAAGACAAAAAAAAATCCTAGACAAAGAATTATAGGGTAAAGCAAACAAAAATAAAAATAGTAAAACAAAACAACAACAAAAAGCAAAACTTCAAAAAATATTTCCCGTAAGTTTGATTTTTGTTGGCCATCTACTGCTAAGTATTGGTTCTGTCCTTAAATATAGTTTGTATATCTATTGAGACATCATTTGAGATTGACTTTTTCTTTGCAAACAGTTGTCAAATTTGAGATAATTTCTGTGTTAGTGATGGTAGCTAGTGTGTATTTCGAATCTCAGTGCTGGAAACCCATCTGTCCTGACCTATGCAAGTCTAATTCATGCTGACATAGTTTCTATGAGTTCATATGTGTATCATCCCTGTTTTGTCTAGAAGGTTTTTCTTCCTTAGTATCTTCCGTCCTCCTGGGTTCTTTCAATCATTCTGATCCCTCTTCCACATAAGTCCATGAGCCCCATAGAGAGGGATTTGATGGAGACATCCCATATAGGAATGGTGGTTCAAGGTCTTTCACACTCTTCACATACCCCAGTTGTGAGTCTTTTTATTTGTTTCCATGCTTTGCAGGAGGAACCTTCATTGATGTTGACTAAGCAAGGCTCTGATCTGTGATTATAGCAGATTGTCATTAATAGTCATTTTATTGCTGCATTTCCTTAGCAAAGCAGTAGTATTTGTTTTCTTTTCTATATTGCTAGCATCTTTGGTCTTAGACTTTAAGCTCCTGAACAGTATTATATCTCTTGGAAGAGACCTTAATTTGAATAATAGGAGTTTTGAATACTCCTATAACTTTTGTGCCTCTGTTATAAAAGCATATTTTGTAGATAGCTCACCATTGTAGATTGAAGGTACAACATAACTGATTTAGTGTTTGCATTTCTTTTCTGGTAGTATGTAGAGTACCTTCCATAACTATGAACAATATTCTGTAGGTTTCTAGATAGGCACCTGCAAGACTTCTCAGTGTTCAGTGAGTTATATAGGTATTGTCTTCAATAAGATTAATAGGCCCTTACCATAAGTTTGTGGAGAACAAACAATAGCCTTAGCAATAGTCTGGTTTGTTTGGAGGTTTCTGTGGGGTCTCTTTTGGAGAACAACTCAATTCAATACAATTCATTCCTGGTACTAGAGGTTTTATTTAATGATAAAAAAATATTTAGATGGAACATTGTCTCCCCTGTTACTTGGTGATTCAATCTAGAATTCATTCATACATGTGTATATATTAAGAAGTATATCTCATAGTAGGTTTTCCATATAACCTCTCAAATGGCACTTACTTTTAACTATAACTCACCATATTCCCTCCATTGCCCCAGCTTCCCTTACCCTCTTCATTTAATCTTACCACTTCAGGTTCTCATTGTTGAAACAATCTGTGCATAGCTATACATTCTTTTTTCCCTTCTTCAGAAGGTTCTTCTCTCTCCATAATCCCTTAGTCTGTACCTCAGCTCTGTGGTTATATACACTGCATCCTGTTTATAGAAGACTTAATGGCTACTTCCAGATATGATATGTTATATACCATATTTGTCATATTTGGTTTTGGGGTCCAAATAATTGGATCACTCTATGGACGTCAGAAGACGGAATTGAACCTCTAGGACTGGAATTTATAGTGAGTCTAAGCCACTGTACTGGTAGTGGTTATAGAACCCAGGTCCTCTGGAAGATTAGCCAGTGCTCTTAACTGCTGAGCCATTTATCCAGCTGCAATTGTATGTTATTTTTTTATTCTGATACTACATTGAAAGTATCTGTTATAAAATATTCCTTGTGGAGTTATTTTTTGTTTTTTTTTCTGGTGGAATTGTTAAAGGTTAATTTCTATATATTATCATTCAATAATTAAAGAAACATACTTTGAATTCTTCATTTCCTGTTTGTATCTCCTTCATCTCCTTCATTTTCTTTTTGCCCTAGCTAAAACTTCAAGTGCTGTAATGAATAGGTATTGGATAACATTTTCTTTCTGATTTTAGTGAAATTACTTTGAGTTTCACTCTGTTTAGGTTGATATTGATTGTGGACTTTCTGTGAACTGTCTTTATTTTGTTGAGTTATGTCATTTATATTACTAGTCTTTCCCAGAATTTTGTCATGAATGGGTGCTGGATTTTTTCACAGACATTTCTGCATCTAATGAGAAGGTCATGTATTTTTTTGTCTTTCAGTTTATTTATATGTTTTTTACATTTATCAATTTACATATGTTAAAAGATCCCTGCCTATATCTCTGGAAGGAAGCCTACTTGATCATGCTAGATATTTTTGATGTGTTCTTAAATTCAGTCTGTAAATATTGTAATGAGAAATTTTGCTTTTATACCCCAAGGGAAATTGGACTGTAGTTATCTTTCTTTGTTGAATCTTTATGTGGTTCAACCTACAGGGTAATTTTGGCCTCATAAAAATAATTGGGAATTTTCCTTCTGTTTATAATTTATAGAATAATTTGAAGAGCCTTGGCTGTAAGTCTTCTTTGGAAGTGTAGTATAATCATGGACTGAATCCCTCTGGCCCTGGCCTTTTTGGTTGGGAGAATTTAAATTACTGCTTATATTTCACTAGAAATTATAGATTTGTTAAATTCCTTATATAATCTTTACATAAGTTTTATAGATGTTATATATTAAAAAATATTTATTTCTTTTAGGTTTACCAACTTGGTGCAATACAGATTTTTAATATATGTCCCTATGATTCTCTAGACTTCCTCAGTATTTGTTGTTTTGTTACTCTTTGATAACTAATTTTATTAATTTGGACCTCCTTCTATGTCTTTTAGTTAATTTTGCTACAGTTTTATCAATGTAATGAGTATTCTGAAAGAATGAACTCTTTCATTGAATTTTTGGTATTGCTTTTGGTGGTTTTTATGCTTTGTTTCTATTATGTTTATTTAAATCCTGAGATTGATTACTTCTTCTTGTCCATTCCTTTTAGGTCTAATATCTTGTTTTTGTCCTAGAGCTTTCACATGTTCTGTTAAGTTACTAATATGGGATCTCTCCAAAATTTTAATGTAGGGAATTAGTACTACTATCTTGCCCCTTGTAACCTACTTCATTGTGTCTCATAGGTTTGGGTATGCTGTGTTTTCATTTTTAGCATGTTCTAAAAGTTCTAGATTTTATTCTTAATTGTGTCTTCTCCCACTTTTTTCCAATTAGTGATTTATTCATTTTTCTGAGTTTAGAAACTTTCTACTGTTGTTGGTATTTAGGTTTAGTCCATGATGGTCAGATAGAATGCAGAGTAGTTTTTCAATCTCCTTGCATTTGTTGAGACTTACTTTGTGTCCAAGCATGTGTTCAATTTTGGATAAAGCTCTATGATCTGTTGATAAGGGTTCTTTTTATGCTTAGGTGAAATGTTTCATAGTAATCTGTTATGTAGTTTTGATGCATGCAGTCATTTATCACTAGCATTTTTCTGTTCAGTTTTTGTCTGGATGAATGATCTACCTGACAGACTGGGATATTGAAGTCACCCCCTAACACTGTAATGCAGATGGTTTGCTACAGAATAAATTCATTGATTATTGAGACTAAAAGTTCTGATAGAAGATCCCAATTTTCCTTACATTAGAAGAATGAATTTAATATCTACTTATATTAGTGCATGAATTGATATTTGGTTCCATATTGTTACTATATGGTAAACACTTTTAAGGATATACTACAGTTTTATTAAAGGACAAATACCTTGATTTTTTTCTGATTCTGGTGGTTATAAAACAAGATGCTTCATAAACAGTCCTATTTAGGATATTGTGTAAGTATGAGTTTATTTCACTGCCCTGGTCGAGTATTATGCAGACATTAGGAGACCATGGATGCCAGTCCAGACTACTATACCCAACAAAACTTTCCATTGTCATAGATAGAAAAGAACAAGATATTCTATGACAGAACCAGACTTAAACAATATCTATACACAAATCCAGCCTTATAGAAAATACTAGAAGGAAAACTCCAATCATAGGAAGTCAGTTACACCCACAACAGCACAGACAATAGATGATCTCACAGCAGCACATCCTAAAGAAGGGAAAACACACACAGTAACATCACCACCAACAAAAACTAAAATAACAGGAACTAGGAATCATTGATCAATAATATCTCTAAATATAAATACTCTCAACTCACCTATAAAAAGACATAGGATAACAGACTGTATATGAAAACAGAATCCATCCTTCTGCTGCATACAAGAAATATACCTCAATCTCAAAGATAGTCATAACCTCAGAGTAAAGAGTTGGGAAAAGATTTTCAATTAAATTGAACTAAGAAACAATCAGATGTAGCTATCCTAGTATCTAACAAAATAGACTTCAAACTAAAAACAATCAAAAAAGACAAAGAAGGGCATTTCATATTTGGCACAGGAAAAAACCATCAAGAAGAAATCTCAGTTATGAAATCTATGCACCAAATATAGGGGTACCCTCATATGTAAAGGAAATATTACTAAAGCATAAATCACACATTAAGCCCCACACACTAATAGTGGGAGACTTCAATACCCTACTCTCAGCACTGGACAGGTCTACCAAACATAAACTTCATAGAGAAATAAGCGAATTAACAGATGTTATTATTCAAATGGTCTTAACAGGCATTTATAGAACATTCCATCCAAACATACAGAATATACCTTCTTCTCATTATCCCTATGGAAACTTCCCCAAAACTGACCATACTCTCAGAAACAAAGCAAACCTCAACAGATACAAAAAAAAAATGAAATGACCTCATGTATCTTATTGGATCACATGGCATAAAATGAGAATACAACAGTAACACTAATTTCAGAAGGTCCAAAAACACACAGAAATTGAACAATTCTAAACTGATTTAGCAATGTGTCAAGGAAGAAATAATGAAAAATCTATTTCCTAAAATTCAATTAAAATGACCACACAATATAGCCAAACTTATGGGACACAATTAAAGCAGTGTTAACAGGATATTTTATAGCATTAAATGCCTACATAAAGAAGCTGCAAAAACCCCATACTAATGAGTTAACAGAACACCTGAAACCTTTAGAACAAAAAGAAGCAAACTCATCCAGGAAGACTAGACATCAGGAAATAATCAAATTGAGAGCTGAAATCAATAAAATAGAAAGAAAGGAGACGATACAAAGAATCAATGAAACAAAGAGTTAGTTCTTTGAGAAAATCAATAAAATAGACAAACCTTTATCCAAACTAACCAAAAGGCAGAGAGAGAGGCTATCCAAATTAACAAAATCAGAAATGAATGGGGGGACATAACAACAGACACAGAAGAAATCCAGAGAATCACCAGGTCATACTTCAAACAGCTTTACTCCATAAAACTGGAAAACTTAAAGGAAATGGACAATTTTCTGTGTAAGTAACATTTACCAAAATTAAATCAAGACCAGATAAACTAATTAAATGGATCTATGACTAATATAGAAACAGAAACAGTCTCCCAAGCATAAATAAAACCAAAAAATAAAAAAATTCCATGACCAGATAGTTTTAGTACAGAATTCTACAAGGTTTTTAAAGAAGAACTAATACCAATATTCCTCAAATTTATCACACTATAGAACCAGAAGGAGCTTTGCCAAACTCTTTTTTATGAGGCTAAAGTTACCCTGATTTTATGAACACACACAAAGGCACTACTATAAAAAAAATTGCAGATCAATCTCACTCATGATCATTGATGTAAAAATAGTCAATAAAATACTGACAAAACAAATCCAAGGGAACATCAGAAATATCATCCACGATGACCAAGTCAGCTTTATCCCAGAGATGCAGGGATGGTTCAACATACGAAAATCTGACAATGTAATCTACCACATAAACAAACTAAAAGAAAAAACCCACAGGATCTTCTCATTAGATGCTGAGAAAGCCTTTTACAACATTCAATACCCCTTTATGATAAAAGTCCTAAAGAGGGCAGGGATAAAAGGAAAATACCTACCTAAAAATAATAAAGACAATGTGCAGCAAGCCAACATCCAACATCAAACTAAATGGAGAGAAACACAAAGCAGTCACATTGAAATCAGAAACAGGAGAGAATACTGCACTTTCTCCATATCTATTCAATATAGTACTTGAGGTTTTTCCTCAAGTAATAAGACAACAAAAGGATATCATGCAGATACAAATAGGAAAAGAAGAAGTCAAGATATCACTATTTGGGGATGATATTATCGTATATATGAGTGACCCCAAAATTTCTACAAAGAAACTCCTAAAAATAATAAACACTTTCAGTAAGGTAGCAGATTAAAAGATTAATTCAAAAATATTGGTAGCCTTCCTTTCCCTCCTTTATAAAGATGATAAATGGGCTAAGAATGAAAACAGAGAAATATCACCATTCACAATAGACATAAATAACTTAAAATATCTTGATACTTGATGTGGCTGTCCCCTCTGTGTGCTGTTATTACCATTGATAAATAAAGAACTGTTTTGAGCCCATGGCAGGGAAGAAAAGAACTAGGCAGGCAAAGCTAGACTGTATGCTGCGAGAAAGAAAGACGGAGACAGAGAGATGCCATGGAGTCGCCAGAGACAGACTCCAGTCAGAACTTTAGCCAGTAAGTCACTCTCATGGGCGATACACAGATTAATAGGAATGGGTTAAATTAATATGTAAGAAATTAGCAGATTAATAGAAGTGGGTTAAATTAATATGTAAAAAATTTGCCAATAAGAAACTAGAGCTATTGCACCAAGCAGTGATTTAATTAATACAGTTCCTGTGTGATTATTTTGGGTCTAAGTGAGCTGGGCCAGGCCTGAACGAAACAAGCATCCCTCCATCCTACAGACACTCTATATTTATTATTTTTTAAAATGTAAAACAAACTATCTGTTTTCATTTTAAATACCAATCCCAGTACAGACTCCCTCCCCTCCTCACATTCCCTCTACCTTCTTCCCATCCCACCCCCATTCACTCCTCAGAGAGGATAAGGGATATTTCTTTAAGGCAGGTCTGAGGCCCTTCCAACTATACCTAGCCTGAGCAAGGAATCCAACCAAAAGAAAAATGTTCCCTGCCCCAAAAAAACAAAACAGTACAAGCAGTAGAGATAAATCCTGGTGCCACTGCCGGTGGGCCTGCAGTCTGCCCCAACCATATAACTGTCATCCACATTCAGAGGGACTAGATTGAACCTATGCTGTTTCCTTCTCTGTCTGGCTGGAGTTAGTGAGCTCCCATTAGCTTAGATAAACTGTTTCAATGGGTGTACTCATCAGGATCTTGACCGCTTTGCTTATATTGTCACTCTTCCCACTCAAATTTTACTTTGGGAGCTCAGTTCAGTGCTCTGATGCAGGTCTATGCCTCTGTTTCCATCAGTTGCTGGATGAAGGTTTTATGGTGATATTTAAGATATTCATCAGTCTGACTACAAGGCAAAGCCAGATTGGATACTCTATACTCTATTGCTTATGGTCTTAACTGGGGTCACCCTTTTGAATTACTGGGAGTTTTTCTAGTGCCAGGTTTCTTATAGTCCCATAATGGCTCCCTCAGTCAAAGTATCTCTTTCCTTGCTCTCATCTCTGTCCTTCCTCCATCTCAACTATCCTGTTCCCTATAGTTCTCATTCCCACTCCCCTTCTCTCCTCATATTCCCCTTCTGCCCTCCTTATTCTCCCTACCCCCATTATCTCAATTTTGTCAGGCAATCTTGTCTATTCCCCCTTTCCAGGTGAATATATTATGTTTTTCTTAGGTTTAGCTTCTCTAAGATCATGAACTATAAGTTCAATATGCCTTGTTTAAAGCTAGCATCCACTTATGAGTGAGTACATCCCATGTTCATATTTCTGGGTCTGGGTTACATCACTAAGAATGTTTTTTTCTAGTTCCATCCTTTGCATGCAAATTTCAAAATATCATTGTTTGTGATCTTAGCTGTTCTGACAGGTGAAAGATGGTATCTCAGAGTTGTTTTTATTTGCATTTCCCTGATGGCTAAAGCTGTTAAATATTTCCTTAAGTGTCTTTCAGCCATTTGAAATTCTTCTGTTAAGAATTCTCTGTTTAGTTCTGTACCACATTTTTAATTGGATTATTTGGAATTTTGATGTCTAATTTCTTGAGTTATTTATATATTTTAGATATTAGTCCTATGTGTGATGTGGGTTGGTAAAGATGGTTTCCCATTCAGTTGGTTGCCTTTTTGTCTTATTGACAGTGTTCTTGGCTTTACAGAAGCTTCTCAGTTTCAGGAGTTCCCAGTTATTTATTGTTGCTCTCAGGATCTGTGTTATTGGTGTTATGTTTAGAAAGTTGTCTCATGTGCCCATGCATTGAAGGCTACTTCCTACTTTCTCTTCTATTGGGTTTGTGAGGTCGGATTTATATTGAGGTCCTTAATCCATTTGGACTTGAGTTTTGTGCATGAGGATAGATATGGATCTATTTTTATTCTTCCACATGTTGACATCCAGTTATGCCAGCACCATTTGTTGAAGATACTTTTTTTCTATTGTATAATTTTAGATTATTTTGCCAAAAATCAGGTATTTATAGGTGTGTGGATTTATATCTGAGACTTCTGTTTGATTACATTCATCAACTTGTCTGTTTGTATGCCAATGCCAAGCAGTTTTCATTACTGTAGCTGTATAATATAGCTTGATGTCAGGGATTGTGATGCCTCTGGAAGTTCCATTATTGTACAGGATTGTTTTGGTTATCCTGGGTTTTTGTTTTTTCCATATAAAGTTGATTATTGTTTTTTCAATGTCTGTAAAGAATTGTATTGGGATTTCAATGGAGTTTGCATAAAATCTATAGATTGCTTTTTGTAGGATTGCCATTTTTAATATGTTGATCCTACCTATCCAAGAGCATGAGAGATCTTTCCAATTTCTGGCATTTTCTTTAGTTTCTTTCTTCAAAGACTTAAAGTTCTTGACAAACATGTCTTTCAATTGTTTGTTTAGTGTTACCCCAAGATATTTTATGTTATTTGTGGTTATTGTGAAGGGTGATGTTTCTTTGATTTCTTTCTCAGCTTCTTTATCATTTGTATATATGAGGGCTACTGAATTTTGGAGTTGGTCTTATATCCTGCCACATTACTGAAGGCATTTATCAGCTGTAGAAGTTCCCTAGAAGAATTTATTGGGTCACATATATACTATCATATTATCTGCAAATAACAAAAGTTTGAATTCTTCCTTTCCAATTTGAATCCCTTGATCTACTGTTGTTGTCTTATTGCTCTAACCAGAATGTCAAGATCTATGTTGAATAGATATGGAGAGCATGAACAGCCTTGCCTTTCTCCTGATTTTACTGGAATTGCTTTGAGTTTCTCTCCATTTAATTTGATGTTGACTGTCAGTATGTTGTATATTGCTTTTATTATGTTTAGATATGTTCCTTGAATCCCTGATCTCTCCAAGACCTTTACCATGAAGGGGTTTTGGAATTTGTTGAATGGTTTTTTTTGTTTACAATTTACTTATATGGTGGATTACATTGATAGATTTTCATATATTAAACCATCCCTGCATCTCTGGGATGAAGGTGACTTGATCATGGTGGATGATTTTTCTGAGGTGTTCTTTGATTCGGTTTGCCACTATTTTATTGAGTATTTTTGCATCTATATTCATGAGTGAGATTTGCCTGCAATTCTCTTTCTTATTTGAGTTCATGTATGGTTTTGGTATCAGGGTAACTGTATCATAAAAAATGTTTGGCAATGTTCCTTCTATTTGAAACAATTTGAGGAGTATACATATTAGCTCTTCTTTGAAGTTCTGGTAGAATTCTGCACAGAAACCCTCTGGCCCTGGCCTTTTTCTTTTCTTTCTTTCTTTCTTTTTTTTTTTTTTTTTTTTTTTTTTTTTTTTTTTTTTTTTTTTTTTTTTTTTTTTTTTTTTTTTGGTTGGGAGTCTTTTGATGACACCTTCCATTTCCTTGCAAGTCTATTTAAATTTCTCCCTTGGTCTTGATTTAATTTTGGTATATGGTATCTATCCAGTAAATTGTTAATTTCTTTATGTTTTCTAATTTTGTGAATTACAGGTTTTTATAGTATGATCTAATGATTCTTTGAATTTCCTCAGTGTCTGTTGCTATATCCCCCATTTTATTTCTGATGTTGTTAATTTGGGTGTTCTCTCTTTGCCTTTTGAGTAGTTAGGATAAGGGTTTGTCTGTCTTGTTGATTTTCTCAAAGAACCATCTCTTAATTTTCTTGATTATTTGTACTGTTTCCTTTGTAACTATTTTAATGATTTCAGCCCTCAATTTGATTACTTCCTGTATTCTACTACTCCTTGAAAAACCTGATTCTTTTTTTTTTCTAGAGCTTTCATCAGCTGTGGTGTTAAGACACTAGTGTGAGCTTTCTCCAGTTTCTTTATGTAGGCTCTTATTTCCTCTTAGCACTGCTTTTATAGTGTCCCATAGGTTTGGGTACGTTGTGCCTTTTTTTTTTTTTTTTGCTCCTAATGTGTCCCTCTCCATCTCTTTTGTTTGATTTTAGTTTGAAGTCTACTTTGTTAGATATTGAAGTAGCTACACCTGATTGTTTCTTAGTTCCATTTGACTGGAAAACCTTTTACCAAGCCTTTACTCTGAGGTAATGTCTGGCTTTGAGGTTGAGGTATGTTTTTTGTATACATCAGAAGGCTGGATCCTGTTTTCATATCCATTTTATTAGACTGTGTCTTTTTATAGGTGAATTGATTCCATTTATATTAAGAGATATTAATGACCAGTAATTATTAATTCCTATTATTTTCCAGTGATAGTATATGTGTTTATTTTCATTGGGTTTTGTTGGTATGAGGTTATCTGTTGCTTGTCTTTATATGGGTGCAATTAACTTTCAGTATTTAGGTTATTGGATTGATTTTGTGTATCGTTAACATGAGAGCTATTAAATAATACTACAGAAATGGTTTCCAGCACAGCAATGTTATATAGCTATTTCCCCCAACTTGAGGAATTTCATCCTGCAAATAAGCAGGAGTCTTATGAGAGCAAAGTTAAAAAACTAGTAAGGATCATTCATCTCTAGGAGTTCAAAGATTCATACATCCAAAACTCATTCAACTCTATAGAGTATAGAATAAACAATTGCACAAGAGAAGAGACTTTATCTGTGGACTTGCCTGTGAGTTGCTCCCTGAGCTCCAGGGAAGCAACTTCTGTGAGTCATTTATGCAACACTGGGCCTTTTGACTATGCAGCTTCCTTTCAAGTCAGTCTTTTTCTTGTAAGTAACCCCTCACTCATGTTCCTCAATACACTCACTGCTTCACCAAGTGTCCTAATGGAGTTTCAATTATTTTAATAAACATCCATGTCCAACAGCAATTGATGGATGAAAGGGTTTATTATGCTTACATACCCCAGTAACAGTCCATCATTGACAAAAAAAGGAGGGCAGGAATACAAAGCAAGAAGCTGGAGGCAGGAACTGAAGCAGAGACATTGGAAGAATGCTGCATATTGGATTGCTCAGTTTGCTTTCTTATATAATCTTGTACCACCTGCCTATGGGTGGAACTATCCAGAATGGACTTCCCATATTAATTATTTATCAAGAAAATGCCCCCACAGAATTATTTGTAGTCCAGTCTGATAGAGTACTGGGTCAAGCTGACAAAAACTAAACTGCACCCCAATGTAGATACAGGTAGAATAATCTCTTTGTGCTGCTGTCCTTGCCTTATCTGGAATAACAGACATTTTTTTTTCATGTTTATGTTTCCTCAGGAAACAGTCAGACAATATGTAATCACAATTTCTCTATTCCAGTTATTAAAACCAGAACCCCATTACCATTGAATTTCTAGCATGTCTGTTAGTTTTCAGTTTACTTTATTTGTGTCTATTTTTCTAGAATCTTTATTATGTTGTGATAATCTATACATATCCTTTTACCAACACCATATTCTTGATTACTAAAGTCTATAGTGTGGGACACTGTTCATCATTGTGGAGGAAAGAGATTTATAGGCAGAGAATAAATTTACTATGTATACCAGGGAAGAAAGGAAATGGGTAAATTTCACGCAATGTAAGAGGATTCACTGGGCAGTAAAAGGAGTGCAGCCTATTGTGTAAAGCAATCAAGCTGCTGGAGTATCCATTTTGTAGGCTTACTCATTTGGTTAGGGTGAGGCACTTTACTAGTAGTTACACAGCAGTAATACCTTAATGTGAATGAGGTCAGTATACATTGATGAGCTTTTGTCCTGGCAAGTGATTGTGAGACACTACAATCTCCACCATGCATGAACATGCCATTAAAATAAAATCAGGGAACTAGACATAGTGGCACACACATTTAATTCCAATGTCTAGGAGGCAATAGCAGGTAGATCTCCAAGTATGAGGCCAGTCTGGTCTACAGAGCAAGTTCCAAGGAAGTCAGTGCTACACAGAGAGACTCTGTCTCAAAGAAAAAAAGAAAGAAAGAAAGAAAGAAAGAAAGAAAGAAAGAAAGAAAGAAAAGAAAAACACTTTTGTCTGGTTATTTAGTCCTTGCATGAATTTGGTCACAGGGTATAAGCATAAAATGTTGTGCTATCAGGTTTCAGTACTTTGCTACCCAAAATATGGTTAGAGCAGTGGTTCCCAACCTTCCTAATGATTCAACCTTTTAATACAATTCCTCATGCTGTGGTGACCCACAACCATAAAATTATTTCATTGTTGCTTCATAACTTTACTTTTGCTACTGTTATTAATTGTAATGTAAATACATGATATGCAAGATATCTGACATGTGACCCCTATGGTAGAATTGTCCCCAAAAGGGATTGTGATTCACAAGTTGAGAACCACTGGGCTAGAGGCAAGAAATTCTAGGCCAAGCTTGTGAAAATTACCTGATGGCAATGTAATTGAATTTTCTACTCTCCCCTCTCTCCATTTTTATCCTCCTTCACCCTGTATGTACTAAGTATTAAAATTAAATAATGTAAATAGTCTAATTTTTTCTTACTTTTTAATTTGTCATTATCTTGGTCCAGTTCTTTTTGTCATCAGACATAGAAAAATTAAGCTAATACTCAAATAGAAGCTTGCATTACAATTGGTATCCTAAAAATGAAATTACAGTCAATTGATTTTTCATAAATATTTCAAGAATAGCTGAGGTACAAACGGTAATTTCAATAAAATGATGAAGGGTTCCATTTGAGAACAAGAACACAGAAGATCAAATTGAAATATGAGCAAAGAATCTCTAATATTTCTCAAAAGAAGACATATAACTACAAAAAGGTATACAAAATTATTATAAATCACTAAGGATCAGGAGAATAAAAATAACACAAGCTATAACCTCCTACCTGTTAAAATGGCTCCTAGAAAATAAAGAGAAATGTTGGCCATGATGAGGAGAGAGGAGGACCCATGAATACTGTAACAGTAGATATACATTGGTGTAACAATTTTGCAAAACGATCTGCAGGTTTCTCAGAAATGAAAAGAAGAGGTATCATATAATTCAGCAATTCTACTTATTATATGTTCATGGGTACTGAAATTAGTGCTTCCAAAAAGATATTGCATGCCCATTTCCATTCTAGCAATATACATAACAAATAAATGGAATCAGTATGTGCCCATAGACAGATAAATGCATAAACAAAATGGAATACATTCCAACGTATGAATGAAAGAAAATATGGTCATTGTGACACCTAGAGAAGTCTGTGACAAGTAAAATATGGCTATTCTGGAAGGAAAAATATTGGATAATCCCATTATATGCAAAACTTTAAAAATCTAAGCTCAGAACAAAATAGAGTCCTATTGCTTGCCAGGACTGGACAGTAAGAAGGGAGAGTGGAGTAAAAGGTTAAAGTCACAGATAATTTCTGAAGATCTGTCATATAGCATGGAAAATATAGCTTATAATAATATATTTTGCAAGTTTGAATATGCTAGAAGTATTTGTATATGTATAAAATCATATTACACACAAAAGAAATCCTTTGATCACAAAGAAGTAGTGCCATCAATACTAATATGTGAAAAGATTTCCATGCCAAAACCTCATCACTAGGGTTCAGGGAGAATGAACACCATGAAAGCATTGAGGAACTGACATCCTCCTTGTTTCCCTCCTATTCTCTTCTTTTACCTCCTCCCCATTTCTCCTTTGCTTTTCTGTGCATCTTATCTTTTTTTCTGTTCAGATAATCCAAAACAACTTCCTGCACACACCTTCTTTTGTCATTTATTTGACCTTAAACATGCAGCTGCCTCACCTTTTAATTTCTTTATTTATACTATTTTATGCATATGAGTGTTTGGCTTGAATATATGTATGTGTATCACGTGCATGCCTGGTGCTCATGGAGTCCAGAATTGTTCATCAGATTCCTTGTACTGAAATTACAGATGCTTGTGAGTCACCATGTGGGTGCCACCAAACTTAGGACTTCCGCAAGTGTAACAAGTACTTTTAACCACTGAACTACCTCTCCACCTCTACCCTCTTCTTCTTATTGAACCTAGATCTCATCTCATTTTTGAGAATCTTCTCAGAGTCACCCTTCTTCAAGTGACTTCTTTTAAGCTCCTAAGGCTTTGATATGGGTACTACCTGTGAGCTCCTATTATAGCTCCTGGAAACTATTTGAACTTAGGAATATCTACTCTGTACTGTAACAGCATGGATTTTAAGCCTTGTCCCTAGTATCCTAGGAGAGTTGAAAGTAGGAATTTTTCCTTTTACTCTTCACTATGTTTCATAGATAATTGGGAGGGAAGAAGAAAAGAAAAAGAATATTTCACCTTGTCAACATGGTATCTTTTGCATCTATTTAGATAATTTTTGTTTTCACAATGTGAGGTTTATATTCTTTCACATTCAGTGTCTGCACATATGTTATATTTCTATATATAAGTTCTTTAATTTTGTGCTCTTGCACAAAACGGTGTTTCTTTTCTTTTTCATTGTTCCAAATTTGTTTTAATGTGGGTGTATGAGAAAATGATTGACTTTTCTAATGTTTACCTTGTCTTCTAAAATCCTTCCAAAACTATTTATTACTTCTATGAGCATCTCTGTAAGTGATTTAGGATTTGCTACAATACAATCATTTTGCACATAAAAGGAGTTTTATACCTTCTTTTCGAGCTATATGCATTTTAGTTGTTTTAATTTCTTAATTACTTTAGATCTTACTTCCCAAACAAGGCTGAATAGGCATGCTTAAAGTAAATGTCCTCACCTCAATCTCACTGCAGCAATTTTTAGAATAAAGAAGTTTCTGTGTATCTCTCACATTTGAAAGGGTTGGTTTATTTTCCTTGCTAGTTTTTACTATTTATGAATGGGTATTCTCTGGTCCTCTGTTTTTATATTTTTTAATGAATCTACTTCTGATAGATACACAGAAAATGATTTATATATTTAGAGTTACTTGATTTTATTTTTAAGCTTCTTTTATTTTATGCGTATGGGTGTTTTTCATGAATGTTTGAATGTATACCACATGCATGTTTGCTGCTGGCAGAGGCTAGAAGAAAACTGAAGTAATGGACTGTTGTGATTTGCCATATGGGTGCTGACAATCCAACCGTGGTTCTCTGAAAGAGCAGCCAATGCGCTTAACCACTGAGCAATCTTTCCAGTGTATTCTATTCTTAAAAGAGTTTGTAAGGTTGTGCAGATTTACTGTAGGCTCTGGAATTTCTTTTAGAATCTACAGTGAAAATTTCATTATTAAAATAAAACTAATGATTTTGATTTTTCAAACATTTTTCTATCAATAATATGATTAGGTGTTAATTTTCCTATGTAACAATCCTTGAAAATATGTCATTTATTCATTTTTGACTACAAATTTCTCTTTTTATATCTCTATATAGGAATAAAGATGTAATATAGACATAGATAAACAAATGTGTATGTCAATGATAGGGTTACTATTGTTGTGATGAAACAGCATGACCAAAAGCAAGCATATAAGAATGCTATTTCCTGGCTTGCTTTCCAAGACTTGCACAGCATGCTTTCTTATAGAAACCCACAATGAGATGGGCCTTCAATTTAAGATAATGACATAACAGGCTTGCTTATTGACTGGTCTTACAAAGGGAGTTTCTCAGCTGAGGGTGCCTCTTCTCCTGTGACTCTAGCTTGTTGTCGAATTGACTTGAAACCAACCAGCACAATGTATAATATTTTAAACATAAATATTCTTGTCCTAATCAACTAATTATTGCAGAACACACCAAATAGTGTGGGGACCAAGCAGAGGAGTAGTTTTATCTATCTATATTCTATACACCTTGAATAAGAAGGCAAATGGAGGCCAGAACCATCACTTGAATAATACTGGACTCATGCCATGAATTTCACTAGCATCTCACTTGTAAAGCTCAGGGATTACTCTGTCTTTCAGAAATTCAGATAAGTATGCCATGGAATGGCTCAAATAGATTTAGAGACATTGAAATTTTAGAAGAGTATTTGCTACAACATGATGTGGTTATATTTCAAAGTGTGACCTCCATTTTTATTTCTGTGTCTTTATTTACACAAGTGAGTCTGATATACAAGGAGACCTCAGGAGTCAGAACTGACTATACATAGGGAAAAATTGATATAGTAATTAAATGGATAGTATGAATGTTTATTAAAAGAGAAAACCTCTTCATTTATGTCTATACTGGATATCTCTTTTCTTTCACATCTGTGCTCTGTCTACTATCTTCTTCAGAGACTAGCATGTACAGATCATATGAAAAAGATCCCTTTGTCCTCTGGGTTTTTGTTTCACTAATAAATAAGGAGCCTTGGTAGAAGATCACAGAGACTGGGGACAGTAATAGTAAATTATTTAAACTTTTGACTTTTTTTCAGACTTTATGAGCAGAATATACCATTAATGAAAAGTTTTAGTTCCTATCAGGATGAACTTTCTATACTGTCTATGGTATTCTGTTCCCATGAGCCATCCTTCCTCATGCCATTTCAGCTCTAAAGAGTTAATCTACCATTTTATCACCACTCTCATGTTACTAATACCAAAATCCCATACCATGAATTTTATTTATTTTTATGAATTGTTGACTAATTTGTGAATAGCTCTTTTATTACATCTTCCTTGAATTATTTGAACTTATCAGCTGTCTTCTGCCAGTGCTCTGATTTATACATTATCCTTTAATCATGTCTGACATTAAACAATTATTCTTTTGGCTTTCATTGAGCCATCAGAAAAACATTGTTAAAAACTAAAATACATAGCCATACATTACTTACATATCCACATAAAACATTTTTTTTTCTTATTTAGAAACTTGTGATATCTTGGGCTAGTCAACAAAGGGCTAGAAAATGCTTTTTCAGTAGCCTATTAACAGGAAATAGTTGTTATTCCCACTTACATTCCATTGTTGGAGACAACATACTGTAGTGCCTAAAAGTCAGATTATCTAACTTATATTCCTATCTCTATTATTTATTGTGGAAATTTATATGATTTTTTATTGTCTTGAATGCTAATTTCATCATTTGGGCATATAGTATGAATAACGCCCATCTTAAAAGTTTTATTACTTAAGATTAATTTTTAATCATGTGTAGAGTATGGCTTTTGTATGATATGTCCAAATAAATACAAGTGCCTACAGAGACCAGGAACAATGGATTCCTCTGGAAATACAGTTATAGCTGGTTGTGAGCTGACCAATCTGAGAAGTTGTATCTGAATTTGGTCCTCTGAAAGAGCAGTACATTCTAATGACCACTGAGCCATCTCTCCAGGCCCAAATGTTTCTTATAATTGGTTGATGTGCAATTTTCCTCTGTATACTGTGAACACCTTTTATCTAATTGTCTTTCTCATATATTGTTCGCTTTGGAAGCTACTTGATTGTACTTCCTGCCTGCTCAAGTAATATTATCTCCCTTCTCAGTCCTTTGATAGGGTTGAAGATTAGATAATCATAGTTACCATCTTCTTATGATCTAACCAAGCCATCTCCAATACAAGACTTAGACTCCTTAGGATAGAATGCTTATTAAAACATTTAGCATATGTTCCTTGCTTGATATTGTTTATGCTGATTGTAATTCTAATCTTATACTTGATATCTGTTCCTAATGTCTATTGTTTTGTATTGGGTTTAGAACTCTCTTACTTAAACAAAAGTGGTACAGGAGAATTGTCTGCATTCTGTCAATCATGATTTAAATAAACGCTGATTCGCCATTAGCCAGGATGTATAGGTGGGTCAACCAGACAGGAAGTAGAGGCAGGGCTATTAGACCAGGAGAATTCTGGGAAGCAGGAAGCTCTCTTGGCATTCATTCCAGGCCACCGAAGAAGCAAGATGTGACCTGCCCCACTGAGAAAGGTACTGAGCCATGTGGCTAACATTGATAAGAATAATGGGCTATGTACATTACAAGAGCTAATAAGAAGCCTGAGCTAATGGGCCAATCAGTTTATAACCTAATGCAGACTCTTGTGTGATTTTTCTCTGGGACCTAATGACTGTGGGACCTGGTGGGAGGACAGAAACCAAGCAGGCCCACATGCTACAGAATGGCACCCTCTCACTACAGTTAATAAAGAAACTGTCTTGAGACTGTGATAGGGTAGAACAAGGTAGCTGGGGAAAAACTAAACAGAATGCTAGGAGAAGGAAAGTAAAGTAGAGAGAAGCCATGGAGCCACTGGAGACAGACATGCTGAAAAATTGATGGTAGGCCACGACCTCATGGTGATGCCCAGATTAATGGAGATGGGTTAAATTAAGATGTAAGAGTTAGCAAAAAAGAAGGTAGAGCTAATGGACCAAGCAATGGTTTAATTAATACAGTTTCTGTGTGGTTATTTCAGGGCTAAGTGGCTGAGAATCATTAAGCACCATGTATACTACAAATTGGTGTCAACATGGCAAACTGAGGTCCACTTAAAAACTTTAGAGAGCTTAATTCTAGACACAAAAATACAAAGTTTAACACAGCTTCTTGCTGTTTGCTGGTGACTTGCTATAGCTCCCTTAAGAGAGGTTTTCCTGATTCAGCCGTGACCATTTTGAAATGCCGGCTTTCTGGGTTTTGCTGCCAGTGTGACCTCTGGTTCTTTGGGAAGATGGAACATTTAGATGGGGTTTGTGAGCAGACTGCTGCAGCTTGCTCAATGGTGACATAGAATGAATGTGTGCCTGAGAATGGGGCAGTATGCTCGGCTCTCAGAGGTGCAAGTGGCTTTACCATGCTGGACTGGGCAGGGCAAGCTGGAAGTACCATATATACCCTAGTAATGCACAGCTTAAGTTTTAACAAGTGCTTAGCATTTAAAAAAGTACTCCTGGACAGTAAAGAATTACAGGTATGCAATAAAGAAAAATCCAGATAAAAAATACCAATAAATGGGTCATAGTGTTAGATAAATGTGAGTAGGCTTGGGAGAGAGAAGAAAAAATTATAGACAGTTATAGAAAGAAGTAACTGGTTTAGAAAAAAGGTGAAGTCTTTAAAGAGACAGAGTACTGAAAGAAAAATAAGCCACATAAAGATGGAAAATACACAGAGAGTTTGGATAATATATATTATTGTGTTATCTTTGAATTTCTTGACTGTGAATGAGATTAGTACAGAGATATTTCATTGTATGGGCTGATAAGCTAAACTAGCATGTATATTATAGAGGTATTATGACTTTCAAATTTGGGTTTAAAGATATGTTATTTGGAAAAAAAGGCTCCTCTCTTGTTTCCACAGAGGATGAGAACCTGTGGATTGCTTCCAGACTGATATAGTTTGATGGAACAAGACCACCTGAAGGTCGCCATGAACATCACCACAAAGAAAATTCTTCACCCAATAAACAGCAGAAAGTAGTTTGGAGAAACTATGCCCATATTCCCAAATGTTGTTTATAAATGTTTGTTTAGATTTAAAGGGAGATATGCTATAGGAGTGAATAATTTGCTTTGGTATGGATCGTGGTTTATTGATACAAATTTAAGGTAAATTTTGTTATACTGTATATGTATCTTTCTGCCCTTGATTAACATATTGTATTTCTGTAATTCATTTAAAAATGTAATGTATAATTAAAAGTATAGGTTAATAGATAGTCATCAATAATAGTAAAGATTGTAGTTATGTTAAATTTTGTAGATATATAGAGATATATTTCAGTTAGTGAGGTATTCTTCAAATCTTTCAGAGACATTCATAATATGGTCAGAATATGGCATTTAAAATGTTTTAAGAAGTTAGGACTTTTCATGACAGAGACACGTCTGCTCCTGGCAGCACCAATCTACTTCAAGAGGAAGATGGGTATCGAAGAGGCTCTCTATGGAGTTTGCTAGCCATTTGAGCAAGCAACTACTCTTGCCTGGACTGCTTAACTGGACCTGTAGGACCCACAGAGAAATGACTGCTGAACTTGCTTGAAAGTGAGATGGTCATTTGGGGTTCCTGCTTCATGAAAAAGCCTGACATTCTGCAGGACACAGAAAACAGTGACTGACAACCTGCCAAGATAGGTGAAACTGTCTTTGAAATTTCCTGCTTTGTGGAAAAAATCGGCTGGATACTATGGACTTATAGGCTGAAAATGGATGCTGCAACAGTATTAGAAGAACCTTGGGTGGCTGTCCAGGCAGTGAGATGTCTCTGTCAATTCTAGAGTTTTGGAAGTTGCTTACAATGCATTTCCTCTTTACTTAGATAATATTATATCCTTCTGGAGTCTTTGATCGAGTTGAAAGAGTAGATAGTAATAATATAATTTTCCTTAGTTATGATAAAAGATAAAGTAGATATAAATATTGTAACTGTAATTCTTGCTTGATTCTTTTGTTATATGTATTTTTATTATGTTAAAGTTAAAAACTTCCTTTTTATTTAAACAGGAAAGGGAAGGTGATGTAGAATTTTCCTCAGTATGCTGTGAATACCATTTTTTGATAAAGATACTGTCTTTAGCCCGCAATAGGGTAGAACAAAGGTAGGCAGGGAAAACTAAACAGAATTCTGGGAGAAGGAAGGCAGAGTAGAGAGAAGCCATGCAGCCTCTGGAGACAGACATGCTGAAATTTTGCTGATAGGCCATGACCTCGTGGTGATGCAGAGATTATTGAAGTTGGGTTAAATTAAGATGTAAGAATTCACAAATACAAAGCTAGAGCTAATGGGCCAAGCAGTGATGTAATTAATACAGTTTCTGTGTAGTTATTTGGGGCTAAGTGGCAGGGAACAAACAAGTGCCCTGTAAACTACAATGGGTAAGTATCTTTGTCAACAAAAGTACTAAAATATATAGCAAGTACATATTTTATATTTTACATTATATAAATTATTGTATAAATATTGATTACTAAGGTAGCATATTTGTTAAAAATATATTCATGAATTAATCCTATCAACAATTAAATATATCTCAAGTTCTTTTCATATACCAGACACTATAATATTCATTGAATAAAATGCTAAAGAAAACTATAAAAGATTTCTATTGATTATATTATAACATATATTTCTATTTTAATGGTTATGAATGATTAAACACTTCATTACATTGTCTACAATATTTTCCATTTCTTTGATCATTTTTTTGTTACAAATTTTGTTCAGGGCCTAAAGCTGATATTGATTGGAATCTGTCATGGCTTTTTTCTTTAGCATTTCATTCCAGGTATATTATAGTGCATGGAACATAATTGAATAATTTAAATATTCTATTACTGAAGGAAAGGAGATCAGTTAGACAGAAAAAAAATAAAGAACCACAGACAAAATATGTTCCAACACTTTGGGGTAGTAAAGGATGTTAAATACAAATGACTCAGAAGGACACAGCTGGAGATAAAGGAGAACAAATTGAAAGTAGAAATTCAACTGTGTTACATAATGTTAAGCTTTGATCACACTGTTAAATATTTTAAATTAGTATAAACAAGAACCGATTAATGTGGTGTGTATGTCTTATTGTGTTGTAAAAATGCATTCCATTTTAACTGTATCATGGTAATATTAAATGGATTCAAATAGACCAGTTAGGCAGATATTGTAGTAGTTTGAAAAGAGATGAAAGCATCTTAAATTATAGTGGTAGCCAAGTAGGTAGACAATGGTTAATTTCAAGGAAAAATTATAATGCACAATTTGATAATAGATCAGGAGTATATTAGGAGAATAAAAGGTGATTTCTTGTTTAGTGGAACTGGATGGACAATAGAGATGATAAGTAATTGTTTCCAGATGTTAGCAAAATGTTAAATTTTCTGTGTGGTTTATGTGAACTGTAAAAAATGCAGGAAGATATGACATGGTTTTAACAATGATTAGGTATTAGAAAATCTCACTGACCCATGTTTCATGGGAAAAGAGAAAAACTGGATTTTATGAGTTTCTTCAAACACTAATATTCTGAGTTCTAATCTTGGTTTCTTCACTAACTGACTACATGGTCTCTGGTAAAACGTTCAAATTTCTTGTGCTCACTCAAAGACAAAATGATGTAGCTGGATTATATAATCTACGAAGAATTTTACTTTATGGAAGTTAAGAGTCAGGCCAGTGGCAATAAAATTTTTTACACTTTCATGTTATAATTATACAAATTTAGCTGCTCTTCCCTACATGAATGATCAGAAGTAGTTGATATAAAATTAACAACAGTGTAACACTAAATATAAAATGAAGTCAATTATTTAACTAATACAAATTAAAAACACTACTATTTTGATTAATTTTACCCTATTCTTTTTATCTTTCTTTAACAACAATAATTACAGTTGATTGTCTAATTATTTCAAATTTTCATTAGAACTATCTTATTTCAAATACCATCACTTCTGTTAGTTCTATTGTTAACACTTATCTTTTGATCTGGGAATACAGCTCAGTGATAGAAAGCTCACTTAGCTTGTGTGAAACTCTAGGTTCAATCTCCTGGACCATAAAAATTCTAAATATATACACTGCATTCTCAATTATTTCTAAGAATGACTTGCATATATTAGCAGTAGTGATATCATGGAATATTATGTTTTGAAAATAAAAAGAAAACAAATGTTTGAATTAACTATGAGTGAATAGTTCGAAAAGTTTCAGTCTTCTAAGTGTATATAATCATTATATGAATAAGCACTAAATTTCAGTGACATTCTTGAGAGATTAAGCAGCAAGAAATGTTACAGCCTACATATGTGTTGTCTGATAAAAGGAAATCTATTTGTACTAGAAGCAAAATTCCTCCTCTATTCTTAACTCTGAAAAAAAGCATAGCATTCTCTCTATCTTTCAAGAAAATAAAAAGGTCTAAATTTTTAAAATATTTAAGGAGATATGAAATATAAAAAGAGAGTAACACTATTTGACACCTAGTATATACCCTTGTTAGATGTTTTCCATTTCTTATTTATCTTCACCCAATTCTTATTAGAGAGAGATATTACTTACCTTTTAAAAACAATTTACAAGAATTCTAAAACTGATCCATAGAATGTCATATATATGTATAAATACCCATATATATGTATATACATATATGTAAATATATGTATATCTCTTTGATGTATCAAATGTCACTTTTTATTTTAAAAAGTATATAATATATTTTGATCATGATTCCCACCATTTATCCCAAAACTTTGTCATTTATCTCAGTTCTTTCTCATCTCTCAATACCCTTAGTATTGAGTTCTTTCTTTCTTTCTTTTTATTGTTTCCACCTATTTTTTACCTAAATTTTAAATATATAATTATATATTTATGTAATATATAAAAATCTATAATACTAGCAAAATAAAAAAAATAGAAAGTAAAACCAAGTTATGTGAAATATAATATATATATATGATTTAGTACAAAGTTTATCTATATAAAATTAGGAAATAAAGTGAAATAAATATTTACCTTTTTTATTGAGCTCTACATTTTCTCTGCTCCCCTCCCTACCTCTCCAATCCCTTTCAACCCTATCGCACGGTCCCTATGATCCTAATTTACTAAAGAGATCTTGTCTTTTTTACTTCCCATGTAAATTATATATATATATATATATATATATATATATATATATATATATATATATATATATATATATGTCTCTCTTAGGGTCCTCATTGTTGTCTAGGTTCTCAGGGATTGTGATATGTGGGCTGGATTTCTTTGCTTTATATTTTAAAAGCACGTATGAGTGAGTACATGTGGTAATTGTGTTTCTGTATCTGGGTTACCTCACTCAAAATGATGTTTTCTAGCTCCATCAATTTTCCTGCAAACTTCAAGATGCCGTTATTTTTTTCTGCTCTGTAGTACTGCATTGTGTAAATGTATCACATTTTCCTTATCCATTCTTTAGTCGAAGGGCATTTAGGTTGTTTCCAGTTTCTGGCTATGGCAAACATTGCTGCTATGATCATAGTTGAACACATGTCTTTGTGGCAAGATTGAGCACTCATTTATAGCCAAAAGTGGTATTGCTGGGTCTTGAGGAAGGTTGTTTGCTAATTTTCTGAGAAATCACCACACTGACATCCAAAGTGGCTGTACCAGCTTGCACTCCCACCAGCAATGCAGAACTGTTCCCTTTACCCGACAACCTATCCTGCATAAGTTGTCATCAGTGTTTTTGATTTTGGCCATTCTTACAGGTGTAAGATGGAATCTCAGCGTTGTTTTGATTTTCATATCTCTGATGACTAAGGATGTTGAACATTTCCTTAAGTGTCTTTCAGCCATTTTAAATTCCTCTGCTGAGAATTCTCTGGTTAGGTCTGTACTCCATTTTTTATTGGATTATTTGTTCTTTTGAAGACCATTTTCTTGACTTTTTTATATATTTTGAAGATCAGACCTCTGTCTGATGTGGGGTTAGTGAAGAACTTTTCCCATTCTGTAGGCTGCCGTTTTGTCTTATTGACCATGTCCTTTGCTTTACAGAAGCTTTTCAGTTTCAGGAGGTTACAATGATTAATTGTTTCTCTTATTGTCTGTGGTTCTGGGGTTATATTTAGGAAGTGGTCTCCTGTGCCAATACATTCAAGTGTACTTCCCACTTTCTCTTCTATAAGGTTCAGTGTGGCTGGCTTTATGTTGAGATCTTTGATCCATTTGGACCATAGTTTTGTGCATGGTGATAGATATGGGCCTATTTTCATTCTTCTACATGTTCATATCCAGTTATGCCGGCACCATTTGTTAAATATGCTTTTTTTTCATTTGATATTTTTTGATCCTTGGTCAAAATTCAGGTGGCGAAGTTTTGTGGATTAATATCCGTGTCCTCATTTCAGTTCCATTGGTCCTCCTGTCTGTTTCTAAGCCAATACCAGGCTGTTTTCAGTACTTTAGCTCTGTACTAGAGTTTGAAGTCAGGGATTGTGATGTCTCCAGAAGTTTTTATTGGACAGGATTGTTTTGGCTACCCTGGGTTTTCTGCTTTTCAATATGAAGTTGAGTACCATTCTTTCAAAGTCTGTGAAGAATTTTGCTGGAATTTTGATGGGCATTGCACTGACTCTGTAGCCTGCTTTTGGTGAGATTGCCAATTTTACTATGTTAATTCTACCTACCCAAGAGCTCTTTCCACTTTCTTGTGTCTTCTTCAATTTCTTTCTTCAAAGATTTAAAGTTCTTATCATACAAGTCTTCCACTTGTTTGGTTAGAGTTACTCTGAGATATTTTATGCTATTTGTGGCTATTGTTTCTCTGATTTCTTAGCCCTTTTATCAGCAAATAGTAAAAGTTTGACTTCTCCATTTCCAATTTGTATCCCCTTGATCTCCTTGATCTCCTTTTGGTGTCTTATTGCTCTAGCTAAGTCCTCAAGACCTTTATCATGAAAGGATGTTATATTTTGTTGTTAGCTTTTTTGGCATCTAATGAGATGATCATATTTGTTTAAATGTTGGATTACGACATATTTTCTTATGTTGAACTGTCCCTTCATCTCTGGGATGAAGCTGACTTGATCACGTTGGAGGATGGTTCTGATGTCTTCTTGGATTTGGTTTGCCAGTATTTTATTTAGTATTTTTGCATCAGTGTTCATGAGTGAGATTGGTCTGTAATTCTCTTTCTCAGTAATGTATTTCTGTGGTATGGGTATCAGGGTAACTATAGTCTCATAAAAAGAGTTTGGTAATTTTTTTTTCTGTTTCTATTGTGTGGAATAATTTGAGGTGTATTGGTATTGGTATTAGTTTTTCTTTGAAAATCTTGTAGAATTCTGAGCTGACCCCATTTGGCCTGTCCTTCTGTCCTTTTTTTTTTTTTTTTTTTGGTTGGGAGATCTTTGATGACTGATTCTATTTCTTCAGCAGTTATAGGTCCATTTAATTTGCCTATCTGGTCTTGATTTAATTTTGGTTAAGTGATATTTATCCAGAAAGTTGTCCATTTCTTTCAAGTTTTCAAATTTTGTGGAGTACAGATTTTTGAAATATGACCTGACTGTTCTCTGTATTTCCTCTATGTCTGTTGCTATGTCCTACTTTTCATTTCTGATTTTCATAATTTGGATATTCTCTCTCTGCCTTTTGGTTAGTTTGGATAAAGGTTTGTCTATTTTGTTGATTTTCTCAAAGAACCAACTCTTTGTCTCATTGATTCTTTGTATTGTTTTCTTTGTTTCTGTTTTGTTGACTTCATCTTTCAATTTGATTATTTCCTGCTGTCTAGTTCTCTTATGTGAGTTTGCATTTTTTTTCCTAAAGTTTTCAAATGTTCAGTTCATTTACTAGTGTGGGATTTTTCCCAACTTCTTCATGTAGGTATTTAGTGATATGAACTTTCCTCTTAACACTGCTTTCATTGTATCTCATAAATTTGGGCATGTTGTGTGGTCAATGTCATTGAATTTTCCAAAGTCTTTAATTTCTCCCTTTATTTCTTCCTTGACCCACTGATGATTCAGTTGAGCATTGATTAATTTCCGTATGTTTGTGGGTTTTCTGGAATTAATATTGCTGTTGACTTCTAGTTTTAAACCATAGTGATCTGATAAGACACATGGGATTATTCCATTTATTTTTGTATTTGTTGAGGTTTGTTTTGTTACCAAGCATATGGTCAATTTTTGAGAAGTTTCTATGAGGTGCTGAGAAGAAAGTATTAAATATTTCCCTTATGTATATAGTTTTTGAGCTTCCCAAATGGAGATAACAAGTGATCACCTACTTATAATCGTTTATGGATTTAATGTGCTGACAATAAATTGATCACATAAGAACTATTTAAATTTTAGAATATTAAAAATAATTTTTAAAATTTGAGATTTGGGGTTCAGGAAAATTTTAATTCATAATTGAATAAAAGTTATATAGAGTTCTAATTCATATTTAATGGAGGAAATGTTCATGATTTTATATTTGTCATTGTTTTCTTGGGTATAGCACCAAAAGTATAGATATCTACAGAAAAAAATAAACTGAACTCCATAAAGATTTTAAATCCTTGGTGCATCAAAGGATATTATCAAGCTCAGTGTAATTCTAGAACTTGGGAGGTAGAAATTAAATAATCGAGAGTTTGAGGTCTTTCTAATACTGAGCTTGAGGCCATTCTGAGATAAATGAGACTCTCTTTCTCTAAAAGAAAAAAAAGAACCAAAATATTACTAGCAGAGTGAAAAATCAACCATAATATTATAGAAAATGTTTGTAAATAATTTATCTGATAGGGAAAATCCCAAGTATATTATGCAACATTCACCAGGGGAACTAAAAAACTAGAATACATGTTTCTAATAGTGGCTTAAAGGATGATTGTTGTACAGTCTAGCAACTGTCACTTGTATGCTTGATATACAGAGAATATGATCAAGTAGCTGTTTGCTCCATAAAGTCAGACACCTCAGAAGTTCAAATACATTTCTGGAGTCCTGGAGGTTTCCTGGAGAACTGCTGATGATCAGGACAGCAGAAGTCCAGAGAAGCTGAAATCTGTTTTTAGCAGAATTAAGAGTAGAGTAGCAAAAATAAACATTTTAGCTGGATGTAGAGAAGGCAGGCCAAGAATATTGCTTTTTCCTTTAGGCTCTTAATATAAGACCCTTTAAAAGGTGCTAACAAATTTGAGAACATGTCTTCCCCTTTCAGTAAATCCTCATAGAAATGGCCTCCTAGATTGATTCTGAATTCCATCAAATTAGAAAACCATGGGGTGTAATATAGTTTAGTTCATATTGTGTTTGCCTAGAAATCAGGGAGTCCTACCTTGGAACCTCAGCTGTGCATAAAATTAGGCATGGTATCATATGTCTGTAATCATTGCACAAAGGAGATAAAAACAAGAAAATCAAGAATTCAAGGTCATTCTGAGCTCCATAAGAAGCTTTAGGTCAACTTGGGTTACATGACATAGTTTCATTGAGACAAACCAAACAAAGCAATAGCATAAGATTGATGACCATGAATATAAATTTTGTCAACTTCCAAATTAAGGTAATAATTCAGGAACATCCAATTCTCTCTCTCTCTCTCTCTCTCTCTGTCTCTCTCTCTCTCTCTCTCTCTCTCTGTGTGTGTGTGTGTGTGTGTGTGTTTGTGTGTGTACGTGCCTTACACACATACATACACACCAAAAAAATCCTGGAAATAAAAATGCCAAAGTTTTTATATTTATTAAGAATAATAGAAAATTAAACAACGAACTAACCTCAACACATGGTGCTGGAAAATTTGGACATCTACTTTTAAAAAGCAGAAAGTAGGTCCCAATCTTTCTACTCACATGAATAGTAATTTAAGTAGAACAAATAACATGTAAATTAAAAATAAAACTATTAAGGTAAGATATAAAGGAAACACTTTGAGATAAAGTAGGTGCAGGCAAGGACTTTCTGAATAGGACACTAATATCCCATCAAATAAATAGCAAGAATTAACAAATGCGATTGGGTGAATTAAAAAAGATCAACAAATCAAGCAACAAACAGATTAAAAAGAAAAGCTACCTAATGAATAGATGTCTTTGACCCCTATTCATTCATTTGTCAGGTGATAACAATTTAGAATAAATGTAGAACTTAAAAATGTAGAAGCAATCCAATTATTAATTGTACAAAGGAATCAAATAGACATTTGTTTAAATGGCTTTCTCAAACTAGCTGTTGTGATGTTTATTATTAATTAGTGAAATAGGATAAAGTATAATTGTTGAAAAACTACAATTGATCAATAAGTATATGAATGTTCAACATGTTTAGTTATCAAGTCACTGCTCTATTAATATAAAGAGACACCATGACCACAGCAACTCTTGTAAGAGAAATCATTTAATTGGTGGTATACTTACAGTTTCAGAGTTTTAGTTTATTATCATCATGTCAGAGAGCATTGCAACAGACATGGTGCTGGAGTTGTTGAGAGCTACATCCTGATTCACAGTCAGAAAGAGAAGATGGGGGAGACAAAGAGACTGAGCCTGTAATGGCCTCTTGATAGCTCAAGGCCCACCCTTGTGATACACTTCCTCTAACAAGGCTACAACTCCTAATACTTCTAATCCTACCAAAGAGTGCCAGTTCCTGTTGACTAAGCATTCAGATATTAGCCTATGCAAGAAGTTCTTATTCAAATAACCACATCAAGGAAATGAAAACAAAAACTAGTTTGAGACCATCACAGTATAGTAAGAAGCAGACAGAAGCAACAACAGATGAGTGAGGTCAGAGACCACACTTCAGTCATTATATTGACCTCAGAGTACTTTTGATCATATAAAAATGTAAGTCCATTTTCCAGAGTGCAAGGAAGATTCCCTAGTCCAAAATTCACCAGACCCTTTGTTTTACAGGCTGATAGCACCAGTTTGGACTAAAGTGGAATGTTCCTGTTTTACACAAAGCCAACAAAGTTGGTTATCCTATAGCTCTCTTTTCCAAACATTCCTTTTCATTTCATTTTCCTGTCCTCCACCCTACTTCTCTGAGAACTGAAGATAAGATACATACTGCCTTGAATCCTTCTTTATTGCACAGTCTGCAACATTGTCTGTACTAATCAAGTAATGACATATATCTGATGGAGTCTCTCATCATTTTTGAAATTTTTCATCTCAAAGTCAAGGAATTACATATTCAGTCAGCTCAGGCCTCTCCTTTCTTCAGTATCAACTTGATTCAGCCCTAATATACTCTTTCTTAATCAATGTATGTCTTACTTTGACTTTAAGATTAATGGCAAGAAAGAAATTGGACCTCTTGTGCAGTGTTAGTCAAAATGAAAAATGATGCAGACACTCTGCTAACTATACAGTGGTTCCTCAAAACCTAAACAGAGATTTACTACATAATTCATTGATCTTAATTCTGGATATATACTCCAAAGATTTTTAAAGAAGTTACTCAAACAGATATTTATATATTAATGTTCTCAACAGCATTCTTCACTATAGCAAAAAGGTTGAGGCAACTCAACTATTCCTTTAGCAGGTTGGTAAACAAAATGTAGTATATAAAACTTTGGCATCTTAGGTTAAAGAGGGAATGAAAATTTGCTACATTCCTGAATGAACTTTGGTGAAGTTAGAATGTGTGAGATAAGTCAGTCATATAAACAAGTATTTAAGGATTTCCATTACTTAAATACCTCACAAAGTAGAGATAAAAGGTAGTATGGAGAAACCCTATCTCAAAAAAACAAGAAAAAAGGCAGTTTGATAGCTTCCTCAGGGCACAGGAATGAAAAACTTATTGTTTAACAGTTACAGGATTTCAGAGTAGAGGAGATGAAACTGTTTTAGAGATATGTGGTGATAATAGTCAATAAGAAAGCAAATGTATTTAATGATACAGGCCTACACATTTGAAAATATATTAAAATAAATTTATTCAGAAAAGTAGGTTCAAGAATCACGTGTCCACTAATAGAAAAATAGATTTGACACAATGAATAAAAATAGATTTGACTCAATGCCAGATCTCTGTGAGTTTGAGGCCAGCCTGATCTACAGAGTGAGTTCTAGGACAGCCAAAAATACAGAAGAACCTTGTCTAGAAAAACTAAAGGATGAAGAAAGAATACTTGCCCTACAAGAAAGAGGATATGAGCTCAAATTCTCAGCACCCATTAAAACAAACAAATAAGCAAATAAATGACCAAAACAAAACAGGCATGAGTGCATGTGCCTTTACTAAATGTTGAAACTTGCTGTCTATAACCAGGCTAGCAGAACTGTAAGCTGCACATTCAACATAACCCTCTCTTAAGGCAGTAAGACAGAGAATACCAGATACCCAAGATGCTGCTCTGACATCTTCTTGTAAACATACAGGCACACAAACCCACACACATACATGCAAAACACACACACACACACACGCACACGCACACGCACATGCACACACACACCCCTAAATAGTATTTTTTTTCAGAATGACAACTAAGACATGTTTACTGTAACTGTTAAAGAAATGTTCAAATGTGGTCCATAAACTCAAATGCATACTGATATGTTAGATTAATAATTAGTTAGCAAAGATTCTAAATTTTACTTGGCTGATATCCTCAGTTATTAATACAAGTTTTTCTTTTTGACAATGAAAACACTTTTCCCTCTAGTCTTTCCCTTTGGTCTTTCACAGCTCTATCTGGCCAATTTCATAGAACTTCAAGTAAAACTTGGAAACTGGTTTTTAATATGTTCACGTTTTGGAGTAGCCCTCAGCAAGATTGTTAAATCAGAGAGGTGTTCTTCTAACATATCATTTAAAATATTTTCTAACTCAAACCAGAGATCTAACATTCTACTACTAAAGCAAGTTCCAGAATTTGCTTAATTCCCTTACTCCCATGAATAGAGAACTATGATCTGTCGTATTTTATTTATTTTTTCTGCCACATTTTAAAAAGCAAAAGTCCTCAGTGGATTCATTAAAAAAACAAACAACAACAAAAGTAATGCTTGCCAATAGTGTCAAATACTTCCCATAACACATATGGTTTAAATTTTGTTATGAGTTTTCATTATTTTATCTCAAACAGGTGATGTGAAAATTTCAAAGCAAGTCCATGGCAAAACGAATGAAAAAAATTTTGAGTAATAAAGAGAGGCCTTTTGTCATTCAACTCGAATTAAGGTAACGGTTCTGTCTATTCAATCTAGCTATGAGTGCAAATTTATATAAAATAGTTTTTTTCCCCAGAAATGGTGTGAAAATACAGGGGTAAAATATGAACATCTGGAGATTCTCTTGATATGTCTATAGATCACATTGTGGCATAGTTTCCCTCACACATAAACATACATTTTTTTTCTGCTCTGAGCAAGGAAACAATAAAGTAACATGGTGATCAATAACACACTAGTAAGAAAATACAAGGAATATGTCTTTAGAGAGAAGGGGATTCTTGAAGTTGTGAAGGAGAATGGTATATCTAGGTAGAATGACCAGAGACTCATTTCCCCATTTGAATAGGAAACTACCAGACTAAAAAGATATTGGCCCTGACCTGAAGACAGCACAGAGTACAGGAGGAGGTACTAGGGAATTAGCACCATGTTGTGCTCATAATTTATTTTTAAAATTTACATTCAGCTGTGTAGCTTTCTTTTATTTTTCTCCTGTGGTTATGCTGTTTTTAACTTTGTCATCTTTTATTAAAAAAGAAAAGAAAAGATAACATAACAGCAATTGAACTCTAGAGGAAAAACAGCAGCAACTTAGTTGTCTTGAACAAAACAAGCTCTTTTGTTTTTTTTTTTTTTGTTTTTTTTGAGGGGGGCGACAGCTCAAGTGGAAGCCATATATCTGACAAAACTCTGGACTAAGTGACAAACAAAGAACACTCATTTCATCCTTGCAGAATTCCTATTTTTCTTTTCATGAAGTGTACAAAACTAGGCACAGAACATCAGCAAACAAACTGTAGAGAATCATCATAAATGATTTTGCTAGTTTCCTTAGTTTTTTGCTACTTTCTGCTACAATTCTTCTTATGAGTTATTTTTCTTTATCTACTGGTTCATGTTGCTTTTAAATTAAACTTACATTCCATTCCAAATATTATATCTCTTCCTTTCCTCATTTTGATTAACATGAGTACAATAAGTATAGTCATTTTAAAATTAAGACTGAAAAATAAGATCAATATTATTAGACTGCCATGCAATTAGAAAATAGGTTTCATATCTAACAGGCTATATATTCTGCATGACAAACAATAAAGAGATTGCTATATTTTCAGTCTAATAGTATTTCTGAAATATTTTTACCCGAAACAATCTTTCTGGGTTAGGGTACATCTAGGGGTATAGGGATTCATTATGCACCTCTAGATATTTGATCATCCATGTGTGTTTCTGCACTACTCACAATATTTAAAAAATGAAACCAGTTCAGTTATCCATCAATAGATGAAATGATAAAGAAAATGTGTCACATCAGATAAATGGGTAGTTTGTCCCTCCAGAAAACAAAATTTCCAGGTAACAAATTTCAAAAGAGAGAGGATTACAAATGGGGTATGAATATAGTTTGCCTCTGGGTTCAGAGGCAGAGGGATTAATGTCATATCCCATAATTCATATATTAACTGGGTCCACTAGTCTTCCATATTTCCTTGACTAAAAAGTTTCTAACTTCCAAACATCTGTCTCAGCTTCAACCACAAAAATAAAGTGTCTTTTATGCCAATTTGATGTTATCTTATGTTGGGTCAATTTTCTAATGACATAATGTCTCTATTCTTTACATATCTATTCTTTACATTGGATTTAAAATAACACACTTTACTCTCCCTAGTAGGCTGAGGCTTTATTTCAGAATCTGCTGTTCTTTCCAGTTTTAATATACTTTTTTGCTTTAATAAACTTAAAAAACTTTTATTAAAATTTAAAAAAATATATTTTTTTGAAATCTGCAATTTATTTTTTTTTCATTCAAAAATTTACACTTCCTCCCCTTCTCCCAGTCCCCTCCCGCTCCCCCACTTCCCCTCCTTCCTCCCCCTGCATCCTTAAGAGAGGGCAGGGTACCCTGCCCTGTGGGAAGTCCAAGGCCCTCCCCCCTCCATCCCGGCCTGGGAAGGTGTGCATCCAAATAGACTAGGGTCCCAAAAAGCCAATACATGGCAGAAGAGAAAGGTCCCAGTGCCATTATCATTGGATTCTCAGTCTTCCATTGGCAGCCACATTCAGAGACCAATTTGATCACATGCTCATTCAGTCTTAGTCAAGCTGGATTTGGTGAGCTCCCATTAGATCAGGCACACTGTCTCAGTGGGTGGACCGGCCCCTCACAGTCCTGACTTCTTTGCTCATCTTCTCCCTCCTTCTCCTTTTCAACTGGACCTTGGTTGCTCAGTCCATTGCTCTGATGTGAATGTGGGTCTCTGTCTCTATCTCCATCCATCGGACGGAATTTCTATGGTGATAACCAAGATATTCATAAATGTGACTATGGCACAAGGTTAGTTAGGCCTACATTAAGGGAGTCATTTTAGGATTGGCAAGAGACTTGGCCCTAGAGGGGATCCCAGGTGTCCACAGGGATGTCCCCATTTAGGTACTTAATAAACTTTTAAGATTGATGATATTATATGACTCTTTTCAACTGTATCTTTCCCCAAATTTCAATACACATACACAATATAATTATATTCAAATGTAAAGTAGAACTAAGTTTATGCAAAAGTGGATAAATCTAAAAAATAATGTGTTAGTTAAGTGAGTTGACTCAGAATCAGAAAGACAAATATTTCATATTTCACTTATATATACACTAGTATTTTTTACATATTTATTTTAATATATTATTTATATTATTTTTTGAGACAAAGTTTCTCTGTGTAGTTTTTGAGCCTGTCCTGGAACTCACTCTATATACAAGGCTGTCCTCAAACTCACAGAAATCAGCCTGCCTCTGCTTTCTAAGTGCTGAGATTAAAGGTATTTGCCACAACTGCCCAGCCTTATTTATATTATATTTATGATTATAAATGTAATATTTATTTAAAATACATATACTGTACATATATATATATATATATATATATACATATATATGATGTGAGTGTCAAAAGAAGGGGGAACAGGAGACAGGGAGCAAGGTGTAAGGAGCAAGCAGAATTCTAGAGAGCATGTGGCATAAGAACTTAAAAGATGTTATCAGGAAATGGTTAGTTAGAAGTTTCAGTAAATGAGCTTGAATTCCTAATATTTAAGTAAAACCAGGGCATGGTCTTGCATGTGTGTAACTCTGGTGTTTAAGAGGGATGGAAAAAGATAGTAGACCTTCCTAATCTTACTTGACAGCCAGCATAGATAATCTGTGAACTCTAGATTCAGTAAGAGACCTTGCCTTAAATGATACAGTGGCGAATGATAGTGGAGAACATATAACATCTAACCTTGGCCTCCATCACACATACATACACACATCTACACTCAAACACACATACACACAGAGGTTACTTGGTTTGGAACGGTATGAATCATGGAGAGAGGATAGAGGAGGAGAAGGAGAGAGGAGAATAAACAAAAATGAATCTGTTTAAGAGTACTGTAATGAAGCATAGTACTGTGTATAGTAACAAATAAATAAATATTAAGTTATAGCATATCAGAATTTGATGTTTTATTTAATTTCCTATATAAGAGTACAATGCATTTTATAATTGATGACAATCTAGATTTGATAAATTAAGGTATTACTTTGCTATTTTTACTAAATCAATTTATATGTTTTATTTTAAAATTTTAGCTATTGACCTTTCATTTGTAGAAAATGGCTGCTCTCACAATTTTCTGAAACTCAGCATCACAATTTTTTTTTCTAGTGAAGTAGTATAATTTAATCTCATGGTATCTGATGTAACCTTTTAACTTTCCCCATACAATAACATACTGTAGTAATTGGAATCCAATACCCATAGTCTAAGACATATATGTTGAAGTGTCTAGAAAAATGTACAAATAATAAACTTGATTCAACTTGTTAAAATAAAACATGAAATCCCTGTAGCATATATTATCATAAAAAAGTTTTAGTATTGCAGTAAAGCTGAATTATTAATTTACAAATTTCAAGCAGACAAAAATTGAATTACCACAAACACTTAAAATTTATCAATATTTATTTTAGTGGAGATTAGAATGATGTAATAATGCAATAAAATGCCTATGATACAAATAAATTTAGATTGTACTTCAACTGATGTTAAATATCATTCAGAAGAACAGTGCTATAGAGTCAATCTTATTTAATCTTCTTACTGCTTGTATCCTGGAAGGCCCTATTGGGAACTGACAAACCCTTCAAGAGATAGGATCTGTAGCAAGTTATGTGATGATTCAAGACATGCCTGTGAAGGGGATTGTGGGAACACAGTTTTTTTAATTTTTATTTTGGTCTTCCAGATTCTCGTTCATGAGGTAAATGCTTTTCTTCTGTTCTATACTCCTGCCATGATATGTGCTAATAGACCCATGGAAACATAGTAAACTAATCATATACTGAAATAAAAATAAATCTTTTCCCTTTTATGAGTTTATTATTTCATGTGACTGTTAAAGTGAGGGAACACTAACACATATGAATTAACATTTACAATAAAAATTCGAACAATAAATGATTTATCACAATGCGTTTCCCTTGAAACATATACAAGTTTGAATATCCTATACTCAACACTGAATTATATAATGTGTAATATAAAATATAATTATAATAAATATCTTTGAATTTGCTCATATTTCAAAATATTTAACTTGTTGATAGTCTATGGGTAGAGTCAATACAGTTCAGGAAATTAAATTAAAATTTATGAAAGCAAAATAATCAAAGATTTTAACCAATTTCATAGTATAGTAACATAATAGAGACATTCCTGGGATCTCAATTTATATTTGCCTAGTGCATTGTTACTTCATCATTAAGTGATTAGTCAGTAGCATGTAATACAATAAGATCCCTGAAGATTTTGCAGGTTTTAACATTGTTTGTAGTCCTCTAGTACTTGACTACATTGGAATGTCAATAGCAGTTTGGTCAGTACACTGTTTAGCAGAAGAAACATACTGCTTAGCATCATTGTACTAACATTTGAAAGGGGAGTTAAACTTTTTCCCTCTACTACACAATTCATCAGTTTCAGACTTAAAGTAGTTCCCCATGTGAGAAGTGTTTTAAATATTATGACAAAATACCTGCATTATTAGGTATTATGAATAAGAAACTTACCTCTTAAAGTCTCCTTAAGCTCACCCTACAAAATCAGGAAAACCAAAGGTTTTATGAAGGCAGAAATGTTTTATGAACCCCTAGATACTGCACAAACTTATAGATTTTACGCATGTTTAATGAAGTTGAACAATATCTAAATATAACACCAATAGCGCAGACACTGAGAGCAATAATAAATAAAAGGGATTCCCAGAAACAGAAATTTCTGTAAAGCAAAGGACACTGTCAATAAGACAAAAAGGCAGCCTACTGAATGGAAAAAGATCTTCACCAACCCAACATCAAAGAAAGGACTGATCTCCAAAATATATAAAGAACTCAAGAAATTAGATATCGAAATATCAAATATTTAAAAATGGGATACAGATCTAAACAGACAATTCTCAACAGAAGAATCTCAAATGGATTTTTACCGCTGAGTAGTATTCTAATATGTATATATTCCACACTTTCTTGGTCCATTCTTCCATTGAGGGGCACCTAGGTTGTTTCCAGGTTCTGGCTATTACAAATAATGCTAATATGAACATAGTTGCACAAATGCTTTCGTAGTATGATTGGGCATCTCTTGGGTATATCCCCAAGAGTGGTATTGCTGGATCCTGAGTTAGGTTGATTCCCAATTTCCTGAGAAACCGCCACACTGATTTCAAAAGTGGTTGCATCCATAAATTTGCATGCAAATGGATGGAAATAGAAAACACTATCCTTAGTGAGATATCCCAAACCCAAAAAGATGATTATGGTATGTACTCACTCATTAGTGGACCCTAGCCATAAACAAAGAACATTAAGCATATAGCTCACAAGCCTAGAGAAGCAAAATAGCAAGGTGAACCCAAAGAAAAAGATATATAAATCCTCCTGGAAACTGGAAGCAAACAAGATCGCCGGGCAAAAGGTGGAGGCCCGGGAATGGGAATAGGGGTGTAGGTAGGGGTGGGTGTGGGGTGAAAGGGAGAGAGGGAGGGAGAAGGGAGAAGGGATGGACTGGGGAGAGCTTGGGGGAGTGAGAGGGTGGAGATGGAGGAAGGGTGGATATTGGAGAAGGGAATAAGATATCTACATTAAGGCAGTCATTTTAGGATTGGCAAGAGACTTGACTCTAGAGGGGATCACAGCTGTCCACAGGGAAGTCCCCAGCTAGGTACTTGGGCAGCAGAGGAGAAGGTGCCTGATCTAGCCTTGTCCCATAGTAATATTGATTAATATCTTGATCATCACCATAGAAATATCGTCCGATTGATGGAGATAGAGACAGAGACCCACATTCACATCAGAGCAATGGACTGAGCTCCCAAGGTCCAATCAAAGAGCAGAAGGTGGGAGAAGATGAGCAAGGAAATTGGGACTAGGAGAGGCTGGTCCACCAACCGAAAAAGTGTGCCTGATCTAATGGGAGCTCACCAATTCCAGCTGGACCAGGACTGAATGAGCATTTGATCAAACAAGAATCTCTGAACATGTCTGTCAATGGGGGCTGACTGAAAAGCCAATGATAATGGCACTGGGACCTATCTCTTCTGCATGTATTAGCTTTTTGGGAATCTAGTCCATATGGATGTGTACCTTCCTAGGCCAGGATCGAGGGGGAAGGGGCTTAGGTTTCCCACAGGGCAGGGTACCATGCCCCCTCTTAAGGAAGCAGGGGGAGGGAAGAGGGTTAGTACTAGGGGGAGCGGGAGGATTCTGGGAGAAGGGGAGGAAGTGCAAATTTTTTTGAATGAAAAATAAAAGAATAAAAAAAAGAATCTCAAATGGTCAAAAGACAATTAACGAAATATTTAACATCCTTATCCATAAAGAAAATGCAAATCAAAATGACTCTGAAATACCATCTTACACCTGTAAGAATGGCTAAGATCACAAACAGCAATGATAGCTTATGTTGGAGAGGATGTGGAGGATGTGGAACACTCCTCCCTTGCTGGTGGAAATGCAAACTGTACAACCACACTAGAAATCAGTAATGTTTTTTTTTCAGAAAATTTGAAATCAACGTTCCTCAAAACCCAATAATACCACTGTTGGGCATATGCCCAAAGGATGTTCAATCATACTGCAAGGGCATTTGTTCAACTATGTTCATAGAAACATTATTTGTAATAGCCAGAACCTGGAAACAACCTAGGTGCCCCTCAACCAAAGAATGTATAAAAAAAAATGGTACATTTACACAGTGATATATGACTCAATGGAAAAATGCAATAACATATTGAAATTTTCATGCAAATGGTTTGAACTAGAAAAAAACTTTCTGAGTGAGATAACCTAGACCCAGAAAGATGAACATAGTTTCTCACTCATAAGTGGATATGATCTGTAAAGCAAAAGATAACAAGCGTATAATCTACAAACCCAGAGAAACTAAGTAACAAGGAGAACCCCAAGAGAAACATACATCGATCCCCTGGGAAGGGGAAATAGACAAGACCACTTGAGAAAATAGCAAGTATGGTGGTATTGGGAGAAGGGAGGGTAGATATAGAGGAAGGGGGCAAAAGCAGAGGGTGAAGGAGAACTTGAGGGAGCAGGATGGTCGAGATAGGGGAAAGAGATAACTTGATTGAGGGAGCCATTATGGGACTAGCAGGAAACTTGACTCTAGAGAAATTCCCAGGAATCCACAAGGATGATCCTCCCCCCCAAAAAAAGGCCTTAAACAATAGAGGAGAGGGTGCCTGAATTGGCCTTGCCCTATTGTAAGACTGATGACCATCTTAAATTCATCATACAACCTTCATCTTGCAAGTGATGGAAGCAGATGCAGAGATCCACAGTGGAACTCTGGGCTCCCAAAATCCAATTGTAGAGTGGAAGGAGTGAAAATATGAGCAAAGAGGTCAAGACTGTGATGGAGATATCCAATGAAACAGCTTGTTTAAGAAAATGGAAACCTACCAACTCTGGCCTGACTGTGAGAAAACCAGGATAGGACCAAAGTAGGCCCACTCAATGTGTGTTGCAGTTCTACTACTGGGGCAGACTATGGGACTACTAGTAGTGAGAATAGGATTTATCCCTATACCTTAACTGACTTTTTATAACCCATTCTCTTTGGAGGGATAACTTTCTCAGCCTAGATTTATTAGGGTGGGCCTTGATCCTTCCTCAAAACAACATGCTAGACTTTTTGGACTCACCATAGGAAGCCTTACCCTCTGTAAGGAGCAGGTGGTGTGTGGGATGGGGGTAAAATGGAAAGAGCAGAAGGAGGGGAGGGATTGGAAACTGGGATTATTATATAAAAAGAGAAAAGATAGTTTTTTTTTAAAGAAAGACACAAAATAATTACTGCAGGGAGCCATAGGCATAAACACCATTACAAGATGGCACTTGCATCCTCACAGTTTGGAGGTAAACAATTCCATATTTGGCAATGCTTCCGGACTGAGCGTCCAGGCACTTCCCGCATGCGCAATAACCTAGGTGTCCCTAACCAATCCCGAGGACTCTGGTGCCAGCGGGCACATAGCAGCCAATCAAGGTGTGAGTCGCGTCATATCTCCCTATATAAGCAGCCGCCATTCAGACCTTGCTCTCTCTCACCTCCCGCTCTCCCTTCAACCAAGAGGCTCTCCAATAAAGCGTGATCCGAGAAGAATCCTTGAGTGGTGGCTGTTCTTCCTCACTGGTCGGGGAGGTCGCCGCAATTTACTATAGTAAAAAAAGAAAAGTATAGTAATATTTTGTTCTTAACAGCTTTCAATTTCCATCATTCTTCTTTGTGACTTGTATTTTTACAAATTCTAGTTGAAGTTCTAACATAAAAATTAGCAAACAAAAAATAAAATCATCAATCCAATTTTTGTATAGTGACATAGAAATGAATGAATCAGGAGAATAAGAAGCCAAGAAGCCAAAAAAAAATCAATTCAATGAACTCCACAGAATAATCCTGGAAGTAATTGAGGATAAAAACATATTTTATACTCACAGACTGTTGGGATTATTGCTATGTATTATACCCCTTCAATCCCAGTGTTTTAAATTGATTAGTGATAGTGATTGTTAAGAAGTAGTACAAATATGCTTAAAATAGTTGAGAAAACTTACATGACATGAAAATTTTACAATAATCATTTGTTACTGACAAAAAAGGTAACAATACACAAAAGCATGATAAATGTAATATTATCAAGTTAAAGACCTTTATACAGCAAAGAACATATCCAAAGGAATAAAAAAATAACTGAAAGTACCTTCTATCCATAATATATTAAAAGATGGAAGGCAAGAAAGTGTACAGAAGAGGGTAAATAAGAAAAAAAATATGTTAAATATGTACCTTCTCATTCCAACTCTAAGGATGTGGAGACAGGAAGAATGATGAAAAAACAGAAACTTCAGGTTTAGGGACATACCATGTTTCATAGGAATAATAATAAATATGTGATCAGACATCCTGTTATGGCCTCCTTTCATGCACGCAGGCACATGCACCTGCACGGACATGTGCAATACTGAATAAATGTATTTAATACACATGTGTACAAACACAGACACAAATGAAAAATGAATGAACAAACAACTGTCTTTTGTTTGGTTTTGAGACAGGTTTTCTCTGAGGGACCACCCTGGCTTTGTTGGAACTCACTGTATAGAACAGACTGTATACAATGGCTTTGTTGGAACTCACTGTCTAGAACAGACTGTATACAATGGCTTTGTTGGAACTCACTGTCTAGAACAGACTGTATACAATATATAAGCCAATAAATTTATTAACTATTTGATAATCCATTTGCATTTGACAAATTCAGAGAAAATACTCCATATCTATCCTATCTTGGTAAGTCCAAATTTTTGTACCTTATTTATTTTCTATCTTACCTTGCTTTCTGCATCTGGTAAAGAAGGTAAACTATAACTATTTAGTTTTCAACTCACTCAGAGACCCAAGAGGAAAATATTAACTGACTATTCAAGAAATGTGAATAAGCAACTTCCAAAAAATGTGAGTAATGACAGAAATATCTGTCTTCCTGGACAGTGACCCAAAGTTCCTCTGAAATGTTGGGGCATTCATCTTTGGCCTACAGTCCCAGCATAACTGACAGACTTTTCTGTGAGGCAGGATATTCTGAAGGGCTGTCCCTCCTTGTCTTGTTAATGTTTGGGAGTCACATTCTATTGTGTCCTGCTTGTCTAATTAGGACAGCATACTGTCAGCAGTTGAGGCAGAGGCATTTTCTTGCCTAGTGGCTTACTTTTGTCACAAAGAAAGTAAACTCCATTTGGAGTTTCTTCAATTCCCAGAATGTTCCCTGAAGCAAATTTCTGCTGGCAGGAGCAGACATGTCTCATTGTCATCAAAAAAATGGGTTATTAAAACATCTTAAATACCATATTCTGTAGATCACTGAAGTGCTTAAAAATGACTTCTTTAGCTAAAATATGCTTTTGTTTGACCTTGAAAACATATCTAATGTGACTACAATTTCAACAATTATAGGTGATTAACTTTTAATCCATATTTCCTTATTAACCTAAACAGTTGGTGATAATAATTTTCAAGGACTAGGAATTTGCATTATATTGTTAAATGAGCTGTATACGTATAATACCTTGAACAAGATTAAAAATGTATGTACAGTATGTTTTAACAAATTGATCTCAAATTTGTATTAATATACAAAATTTGTATTTATTATATAAAACTCCAATCTGATATATAACATTTAAAACTAATAGTTTCTTTTTAAAAAGTAGATTCAATAATCTACCTTTTATCATATCATATTTATATCCTTCCATTTTTCTTTTCAGAGTAGTTTCAATAATCTACTCTTTTATCCTATCATATCTATTTCTCACCTTTTTTCTTTTCAAAACAAGAACCTTGAATCTTCTTCCTTTGTTTATCACTCTTCCCAATGATTAGCCATAATAACTTGTCACCAACACACTAAACAAAGGCAAACATCTGCAATTCAGTATTTTGGAGAATGGGAAACATAGTTTTCTATGCTACCTCCTACTGACTGTGGGAGCTGATAATCTTATAGGGACCCTTAGAATTATGATCAAATTCTGACTGGAGTATTCTTTGAGGCTGGGTCATCTCAACCATCAGTCTTGAAGTTTTTCTGGATATAGAATACAGAGGAAGCTACAACAGAGGAGATCATCAGGGCCATCTGCTCCTATTGGAGATTTTTCAGGGGGTCTTCCATGATCAAACCTTATTTTTCTTAACTAAGAATGTATCCACAGTCTCTTAGTTCCTCTGGAAACAAAAGCAAAACCTCTTCTCCAAAGTAACATACCTTTTGACTCAAATTTTGAAGTAAAGTCATATTCAAAATATATAGGTTGGGTTATACCAGCAGCATTTATAATTAAATATCTTTTAGCAAATTTTCTTATTCCTTCAGCAGTCAAATAATTAAAAAACAATACAATACAGTATCCAGAATCTTTGTGTATTTTTCATCTTTACATGGATGCTAAGCTGGGGCAGATAGGAGATGGGAGTCCTAGTTTTACTCATGAACCCAGGTAGCTAGGATTGAGTCCAGCTCTGGCCTGCGCTGGTAGCTAAAATGCCTCAGGCAAATGGATTTTTCATGAATTTGTACCCTAAATGTTGGGTGCCAAATTAAGCATGATTAACAAAAATTACAGAGAAAGAAATTGGGGTTCAACATGAAAACCAGAAAAACAAAACAGCCAGCCACTGGTTTTTACCTCTACTTCAGTCCAAAATGGCAATCCTGCTTCTAGAAAACGCAGAATGAGACTGTCTGAGAGCTGTCTCCTCCTATC
Organism: Ondatra zibethicus; assembly: GCA_004026605.1. Lineage (NCBI taxonomy): Eukaryota > Metazoa > Chordata > Mammalia > Rodentia > Cricetidae > Ondatra > Ondatra zibethicus. Next base: position 82,693 of record PVIU01006639.1, read on the forward strand.
TTGTAATACTCTCTAGTTCTGGGGTTAAGGGCGTGCAACATTATCACCTGGTTTCTATGGCAAGCTAGTGTGGCTACTGGGATTAAAAGTGGGTGCCATTAAAGGTGTATGTCATTGCTGCCTGGTTTATAAGGCTGGCCAGTGTGGCTGTTTAACTTTTCTCACCCTCCGGCAAGCTTTATTTATTAAAATACAAATGAAATGCCACTACAATATTCACCCCTTGTTTCACCCTTTCTTATTACCTCCTTTCTTTTGTCAATATACCTAATAGTTTTCCTTTCACTTTATTTCCTGTCTCATCCCTAGAGTTAACATATGACAAAAATATGATAATTTTCTTTGTGAATCTGGTTTAATTTATTCAAAATGTGAATGCCCACTTTTATCCATTTTCCTGAAATGATATTTTGTTGTTTTTGTACCTTAATAACATTTTCACCTAGTTTTCTCTATGAATCTGTTCATGGAAAATGGAACTAATCATATACATTTGTCAAAATAATTCCCATCATTAGAATATAGATTTTCCCTCCACATCGCCTCCAAAATTTGTTTTAAGTTTTCATAACAATAGCTATTACACCTGGAATAAAACCAAATCTCAATGTATTTTTTTATTTTAATTTCCCTGATGGGTGAAGATAGTAAATATGTTTTTATCCACTTATTTGCAATATGTGCTTTATTTGAGAAGTGTCTGTTAAATTCTGATGCTCACATATTGATGAGGTTATATGCTTATGTGAGGTTTAATCTTTTGAGTTCTATGTATATTCTGCCTGTTAACACCATGTGCAATGAAGTAATGGCTAAGATTTTCTTCCATTTTGTAAACTATTATTTCACTCTATTGTCTCAATTGCTTTATTAAATTTGAAGCTATAAAGACTTTTACATTATGCCCTAGAATATTCCTTACTTCTCTTAGAAAAAATGTGTATATTCATTCATTAAATAAAATTTTTATCAACAGATTCATATATATATGTATGTATTATACAATGGAGAATTTATGGTTTATATTGGTTTGTGTCATCATGACCAATTTTTGTTGTTGTTAAATATACTCCATAACTTTCTCATAGCAACAAAATCATTTACAAGTTAATTTATAACAGTACATTTTGAGATCAAACATAGTGCCACAGACCTATAATCCAAAAATTTAGGAAGTGGAGTCACAAGAACAAAAATTTGGAAGTGAGATTGAGTTCATAATAAATGAGACTGTCTCAAACAATCCAAGGCTGTGAATGTAGCTCAGGGTTAAAATGATTGCTTAGTGTGTTGAAGATTTTTCTTGGACACATAGATACACATATTTAGAGCATATTTAGAGCTAGTCAAGAACAGTCATTTTATTTTACTACAGTGTTTGATATCACATTCCTTGTTATTTAAATTCCATATAGTTATCCAAGTTTATTTTTTAAACACATGGCTGTGTAAACTAATGAGGTAATTAAGTTTAATTAAGAATATATTTTAAGTATAATACATTAACTTTTACTCCCCAAAATTTAAAGAGGCACTCAAGGGTATTTTTGGTGGTGATAAATGCCATCAAATACCAAAAGAGTAATTATAGGACAAAATATCATTTCTTAATCAATAGTCAATTAGAAATTGTCATTCCTTATGAATACTTAGAAGAGTTATCCTAATATTGTAAATTTAATCAAGAGAGTCTACAAATATTTATGATTTTCCCAGTATGCACTAAATTATCTTCAAAATATTAAAAATACAATGCACCAAGTTCCACAATATTATTATAACCAAGTGAGGACGAGTTAATGTATAAGTAACTTTCCTTTCCCTGATAATGTTCATTTCCCACCAGGCATGCATATTTTCACAGACTTTTTTCATGTTGTGTTGAGTTGTTATTGTTGTTGTTATTCATTTCTCAATCATATTACTAAACTTACAGTTTTACAGTTGAACCAACTATCCCAATAATTTAAGACAAAACATATTGTTTTCCACATATCTTTGGGAAGAACTCCCAGTCTTTATTGTATAATAAATTAATTTTAACACTAAATACATATGCCAGATTGTTGCAAGTAATTAATAGCTCCTACCATCAATCCAAGAGAATTTATCAATTTCTTTTGAAGCTGCAGGCTATTCCCACAAGTAGTCCCTGTGATTATAGAACATTATTTATTTGGAAAACAGCATGATTTGGGTTTCCATAAGGAATACATTGGGTACCAATATGACTACATCTACAGCTCAAAGTGGCAGCTCATTGGAAATAAAAGAACAGTGAAAATAGACAAGTAGATAAAGTATTTCCTTAGCATTTCATGACTCCATGGTGCTGTCATTCTTGTTACCTATTGCATTAACTTACCAAATTAAATTTGGAGAAGTACTTGAAAATCTTTGATTTTATCTCTGATAAACAATTACCTCAAGACTTCTACCTTTTTCTGACTGAAAATGTGAATCTCTCATGTTGCCTGAATCAGAACTCAGTCTCATAAAATTATCTCTGCACACTGTATTATTTTTTGTTTTGTTTTCTAAGTTGTAACTAAATAACCAAAGAAGTAAACCACAAAGTTTGGAGAATATTTTTATGAAACTGAGTGTCCCAACAAACCTCAAGTTATTGAAAAGTAAATCAAAAGGTACACATTCCATGGTACACTTAACTATTGGTGAACTGTATGACAATTAGACATACATAATGAGCACTTCAAACAATGACTATAATTACTTAGACATTTATAGAGCCAAATGTCAACTTATTTTTTCTCAATTTACTTGTTTGTCAGTATTTATAATCTATATAAACACTGATAGTTTTTCTTGATAGCATAAATCTTTTAACCATTATTCTTATCACACTTACCCACACACAATATGCATATTATCATTCCAAAAGCCAAGTTCATGTAATTATTTTCCTAAACAATTAGTGTTTTGTATAATTGTACCTCATGCATATGTCTGATGCAATTTTTTTTGTTTTATACTTTTTTCTTTATAATTTTGGACGTCCCATCTATTCCTTTTCTAATAAAATTTTTGACATTCTAAAAGTGATTAATGCTGCAAATTCTTTAACTGTAGACAAATATATTTGACAATTCTCTTAGAGAGAGCAGATTTAATTCACTTGATACTTCCTCAATGTCAAAAGCTGCATCCGGAGCATAAGAGCTCAGGGATTTGATTGCTGAGTAATTTTCATAGTAGGTTTATCTAGTTAATCTTCTACATAGAAAGCACTGTGAGACTCTTTGTTCATGAATATGATTTTCCATAGTTAAGATATAAAAAGCCAATAATATATAATATCAGGCCTTTAATGGCTTTGGAGGTGCAATATATATTGGGTTGAATATCAGAATAGTATTAAAAGAAACAAAGGTAAACAGATGCAGCTGTTATCCTATGGCCATCATAAAACAAATTACTCTGAATGTGGTATATTAATAGTTTATTCTTAATATTTCAAAAATACATTCTCCCATAATTTAGGATATAGAAATCTGAAGTCAATATTTTAACATGACCTCTGAGACTATAAGAGAAGATACTTTTTTTTCTGTCTTGTTTCTCAAGATGGCTGGGAATCTTTATCATTCAGTGAATAATAACTATGTCATTCTCATCTCTATTTCCAATGTCATGTGGCTGTCATCTCTGTACATTTTCTTCTTATTTTAAAGATAGATGTCCTATTACATTTTAGAACTTCTCTAATCAAGTTAAAGCCTCATTTAAAGACTGACCTGGAAATTGCCTTGCAACTAAAAAACTGGTTACCCTTCTGCCTCAACTCACTGAATCATGCAATTATATATAGTAATGTGTGGACTATATCTCACTCTAAATTTTTATGAGTACTGTTGGTATAAATACAAATACTAATGTCTATAACCTTGGGACCTTAAACTGAAACAATGATGTGATTGTTAATCTTGGAGACACTACAAATTCCAAAATTGAATGTTTAGCTCAGAAAAATATTGAAAATATGGCTAAGATTCTCCTTGTTACTTACAGAGAAATGGGAGGGAGAATCCAGAAAATTGAGGGAAATTTTATTAACTAAAAGAAACAAAACTTGAAGATTTCAATATTTCTCAGTTTATTCATTTCTCAAAATCTAAGGAAGCATATATTAGAGGGAATACTGTGCATATGACTGGGCCATCACTCACTATAGGAATGTGGGGTATCATGGAACTCCTGAAGCTTATATATTTAGACAGGCTGCCAGCTTCATTAAAAGATGACAGGTTTAGGATCAATTCAAGAAAAAAATTAAAAATCTTCTGTTAGTCCACATGATGGGAATTATCTAGTCATAAGCCTGAATTATTTTTCAACACATTAGAAAGAAGACCCCAAAAGTTATTCTTTGATCAGCAATTCAATGCTCTCAGTCAAGGTCCAGAGGTCAAAGACCAAGAGATCAAGGCCATCAGGTAAAATTCTGCTCAATTTCAGAAAACAGAATCCCCTCCTGTAAACTACTATGTACTTGTTGTTGAAGAGGTGATCTCTCAGCTTTCTCTTCCAACAGCCTATCAAGGACTCTGCTTTGGAGAAATAAACCAAAATAAACTCTATTTCATTAGGTTTTTTTGGCAATCTTGTATTATCACAACAGAGAAGTAACTAAGACATCCCCTTCTAAAAGTAACTAACACATATCCATTGCATGAATCAGTTCTTGTTTCCTATCTACACACAAATAAATATGCCTTGCTTGATTAGTATGACCTACCTTATTCTATTATTCCTGTTTATCCTCATAACAGTAGATGCACTAAATATGTATAAATTAGTGGAGAGAACAATATTAAAAAGCCTTCTAGGACAAAAATTTAATAGACATTGTCTAAGTGTGATTTCATGTACATGAGGAAAACATGAATCTTCGTCTGACTTCAAGTGACTTGACCAGATACAGATAACTTCTAAATAGAATTCTAGAAACAAATTTTCTAGAATAAGTATATGAAAATATTACCAAAAATAAATGAAAGTAATAAGATGACATGGGTCAATAATTAAACGTTATATTATATTAAGTATATATATAGTATATTAATTATATACACATATATATCAGTGTATATTATACTAGGTATCTCAGATGTATGAAATCAGTCAAAAATTCACATATTAAATAAATGCCTGATTGACTGAACTATTAAAATTTTATTTCCATATATCTTTATAGAACTTTATTTAGGGACTTCTTGAGCATCATTTTTTGTGGCCTACTCCTATATAGCTCTATTAGCTAATTTTTAGTCACCTTGACACAACCTAGAATCATGGTAAATGGAGCCTTCAATTTGGATAAAATTTCTTCACTCTGTGGGCAAGACTGTGGTATTTTCTTGATTGATAATTGATGCAAGAAGGGCCTGCTCACTGGGCATGGTGCCAACCCATCCCAAAGCAGGAAGCTTGAGTTGTTGAAGAAAATGGTATTCATATTCTATGAAGGTTAAACCAGTAAACAGCATACCTATTTGACCTCTCTTCAGTTCCTATTTCCAAGTTCCTGCCTTGAGTTCTTTCATAAGGGACTGTAAGTTGTAAGATGAAATAAAACCTTGTTTTTCCCAAGTTGATTTTGGTTTTGCATGGTCTTTATTACAGCATTACAAACCAAGCCAGAACCAGTAGCATAGTCACAATGTCACTTAAATCAGCCCTGTACACAAAATCCCTCTAATTAATAACTAAAGGATTTATTTTAAAAAGCAAGCACAGGAGGTTTCATAACCACAAAAAGCATAATTAAAGCCATAATCACAAGTCTTCTTAGCCAATTCTGTCTTTTACTTTATTATAGTTACACAAAACCAAAATTCTGTCTAGAAAATGTTGAATAAAAATTCAAAATAGAGCACAAATGAAAAAAGGCAAATGGAAAAATCAGTTGGTGAGGTTTTTTTAATTTTTAAGAAGACAGTCTTTTTTAAAAATTTTTCTTTTTTTGCTTGTTTTGATTTTTAGGAAAGTGAAAACATTCTCAATTATTCAGTCTATGATGGAAAGAGAGACAAGCAGTCTCACAACTTTATAATTTGTTTTCTAAGCTTGGGTATGACCTAAATCTTGAATATATTCAATAGGTGTTCAATGTAAGATAAAGCTAGAGAAAATGCTGAGCTGCTTCTTAATGTTACACTGTAGTTCTACATCTTCAACCATCCCCTTAATTTCATTGAAATTGAGAATTCCAAATAAGATTCATCAAACTGTAATGTTCCTATATGAGACAAAGAAGTTAGAAAAATCATCATTGATACAAAGATGGTATGTAAATTGTGGAAAATACATATCAAGTTATCAACATCTAAATTTCTTGCCTTTGTACATCATCATTACATTTTGGTTTTCAGAATAGTTTAAGATAATATTCTTTCTGTTCTTTATGGTTATATTTGATTGTGTGTCTTGATTTTTTTTTAAATTTCATTAAATGACAATCACTTTTTTATTATATTTTATCTTATATGCTATACTTATTTAAACATTGTCTTATTAATCCCAGGCTAGCCTCAGTTTCACTATGTAGCAAAAGGTCGCCTTGACCTTCTTATTCTTCTGTCTCTACTTCCTGAATAGAGAGTTTAAAGGCATTTACCACAATGGTATATTCATACAATGGGAGTAATTGAATCCCAGAATTAATCCAAGTGAAACAAGGGTGCTATCAATTGAGCTATACCATCAGTACTGATTATTAACAATTTCACCGACATGTTATAAAATGTTTGATGATGTTAGGAAGACAGATGAATAGGAATTGCTAGATAACTCCCTTCAGATGAAAGGAAATAAGTATATACTAAAATATCTTAGAAAAAGTCTCTATAAAAGAGAATAAGCCTGAGTGACTTGTGCTTTCCTTAAATGTCCATAAAAAATATTTTGAAAGCACAGAAGAATCACTCATGTATTGACCTTCCATTTTACACAAGATGACACTGTCCAAAAAGCATGACTTGCAATTCTGTATTGCAAGAGGTGCAGAAGCATACAATACATATGATGAACATTCTAAAATACTGCTCAGGAAGCCCATTCCATTCTTATCTGAAATGAATGGAAATTAAGGCAAACTATGAGACTAGACCACTTACAAAAAACTTAAAAAAAGCAATAAGGAAGAGTCCACAGAGACCAGTATGTAGATTTAAGTTAAAACTAAGTATACTACCCATCAGGATCACTTGGACAGTGAGATATGGTGGTATCTTAGAGGATTGGATCTGAGATACAATCAGTATTTAATTTCATGATCATCATGATGCTTAGGTAGGAGAGGTGATTTTTAGAGTTTCGAAGAAAAATCAAAATGTCAAGTGTTTAAATTGTGGCAAAAAAGGTTACCTTAAAAGGAATTGTTAATAGAATATTCCTATAAACAGTGTTTTTCTAAGCATAATCCATTCAGAATGTCCCTTCCTTCTGGATTATGCAGAAAGTGTGACAAAAGCAGGCACTGGACTACTGAATATAGGTCAATAAGATCCTCAAGGTAATCCTTTGTTGTTGGGAAACTCCTTGAGGGTCTCTCGCAGGCCCCTTTGCCAAATCTACTTCAGTTGTTCCCTGCCATCTAGAGGAAACCCCTTTCCAGAGCAAGTAAAAAAATATACTATTGCCTATTGTAAGAAACCATACTGCTCTGGATAATAGAACAGCTATAAAAGAGAGACCAAAAATATCAGGAGAAACCATAAAGTTACTATTTTGACAAACTTCTATAAATGAACAAATACCAAAATTCAAAATATAAATAAATATCACTGTCATTGAAGTTATAGTAGACACAGGTATGGATAGAACAATGATTTCAATAGAATTTTAGCATCCAAATTGGCCTCTTTAGGAGGTAAATGTTAAACTTTTAGGGATAGCAACATTATCTCAGATAAAATAGTATATGAGATGGGTTGAATGTGTAGGGCTAGAAGGGATATGATTAGTTATAGCAATGGAATACATAGATTAACATTTCCCCCAATTTTAGAAACAAACCATAAATTAATGTATGTTTCTGGAGAAAATATTAGAAGGTATTATAAAGAAAATTTACCAGCTACTCAAGTTGTACAAGAACAGGGAGCAATAAATAATGATCTTCCAAAGGCACCAACAGTCCTAACTTTAAAATGGTTTATAGACAACCTGTATGGGTTGCACAACGGCTTTTAAAAATAGAGAGATTGAAGACTTTAGAAAAGCTGGTACTGAAGCAACTAAATGCTTAGTATATTGAAGAATCAACCAGTCCTTGGAATTGTCCTGTATTTGTTGTTCGAAATAAATGTGGAAAATGGTGAATGGTAACATATATTAGAGCTGTTAATAAGGTGATTTAGCCAATAGGCTCTCTACATTCTGGAGTTATTTGCCATCTCTATTGCCTAAAGAATGGCCTCTTACAGCTATTGATTTAAAAGATTTTTTTATTATAACATTACAAGGAAAAGAAAGAGAAAAAATGCTTTTTTGGTGCCTACTTATAAAATTCAGCTTATAAGAGATAGCAATGGAAGATTCTCCCACAGGGAATATTAAATAGCCTCACCCTGTGTTAATATTTTGTACAGCAGCTTTCGGAATTGATACATGAGCAATTTCCTCTATCTGTAGTTTACCATAACATGCATGACATTTTACTATGTGATTCAAATGTAGATACTTTAGAAAGCTTGAAGAAGTAAAGAAAATTTTATCTTGTTGGGGAATACAAATTTCTCCTCAAAAAATACCAAGAGGTGGTTCTATTAATTATTTAGGCTTTAAAATAGGTTTACAAAACATTAGACCCCAAAGAGTGAAAATTAGGAGAGATTTTTTACAGTCTTTAAATGACTTTCAAAAATTGCTAGGAGACATTTCCCATCTACAGCCCACTACTGGAACAAAACCTGATAGACTGATTAATTTAAACAAAACTTTAGATGGTGATAAGTACTTACATAATCCCAGGAAATTATTAGCTGAAACTGAGGGAAATTGTCTTTGATAGAAGAGAAATTACAGAAGGCCCATATGGATCATATGGATCTGAATTTAACTGCATTTGATCATATTATACTCTAAACATTCCCCTACAGGAATTTTAATGCAGAGAAAATATATTTTCTTAGAATGGATCTTTTTAACCCATAAACAGAGTGAAAAAATAAAAATGTGTGTGGAAAAGGTCTCTGAGTAAATTCTACAAGGAAAATTGAGACTTTGTCAATTATCAGGGATAGACCCAGCAGATATTATAGCACCTTGTAATAATGATGAAGTTGACATATTATGGTTAGAAAGTGAACCCTGGTGAAGAAGGACACTTAAAAGAAATCCCACACTAGCTCAGAATTGAGAAATAGATGGTTACCTATTCATGTGTAGACTCACAAATCAGAATTCTCTGCTGGAACAGAGATCAGAAACCAAAATATGCAACTGGAAGAGAGAAGCCAGAAAAGAGGATGGATGCAGGCTCTGCATCAGCATATATAGAATAAGGGGCCACACCCCAGTGGGCAGGTAACCACTAGCTGTAAGACTTCCTACAGCACCCTGGCAAACAGCTTGTAGTATATTTATTTTGGGATAGTATACTCCCAAAGCAAGAGAATTCAACTTGAAAAGAGAACTAGTTTCATCCTTCATCACATTGTATGGGAAACACCTATATCTGGAGCCACTATATTCTATAATGATGCAAATAATTCAGGAAAGAGAGATTAAAAATCAGAAAATTTAAGTATAATGGATCAAAGTCCTTATGATTCCATCCAAAAGTCAGAATTACATGCTATTTTCTGTTACTAAGGGATTTTAAGACCCTCTCAATATAATTTCCAATTCACAATATGCAGAAAGAGTTGTTTCACATATTGGAACTGCTGCATTTATAACATGATACAAAGTTGACTTTATTATTTATTCAGTTACAAGATACAATCAGTAATATGAATAATACCATGTACATAACACACATCTGAATCCATATGGGTCTGCCAGGTCTTCTATCACAAGGTAATGCAGAAATCAATCAATTATTGATTAGAAATGTGTTGGAGTCCTCAGAATTTTACACAATATATCATAACAATAACAAAGTTTTTTAAAAAAGACTTTTCTATCATGTGGCCACAAGCCAAGGAAAATTTAAGAAAATGTCCTACATGTTCTTTATACAATGAAACACCACTACCTGCAAGAAGAAACCCAAAGGGTACTCAAAGTCATAAAATCTGACAGATGGATATGTTCCATTTTGTATAATTTGAAAAACAAAAATGTGGTGGGAATTCTTTCACACAATAGCATTTTAGATACCAACACACTTAGGACATGATCTGAAGCACTATAAGTACAGACAGGAAGTGTGCTTTGCCATTTTTTGCCTTTACCTTGGTTGGTGGTCACAGTTCAGTTTACAGCTAATAGCACCCACAGAACAGAGGGACACAGTGGGTCTCTTATTATAACTGATCCCAAAAACATTTGTTGTCCTTATTTTACATTTGTTATCCTGGACATTCTAATAATTATGCAACACTAGGTAGGTATTGTGCCAATTAAATTTTATCTTTATGCTCACATAAATATACTCTCATTTCTGTTTACAATATTTGTGTATCTATGCAAAGTTATTTTGTCATATTGTACTCATGCATGCTTCTACCTCTGCTTAAGATATTTTGTATATTGATGCAATTTTAGCATATATTTTATATTGAACTATACATTTCTACCTCTAATAAAGATACATACACAAACACACACACACACACACACACACACACACACACACACACATATATATATATAGTTTACATTTTGGGGTCATTGTTGTCATTTGCTGAACATCTGTTTAAAGATTGTTTAATTTATAATTAAAAGCCTTAATCTTTAAGCTATTGATGTTAAGAATTATTAGTCACTTATCACCCATGTTTGCTATACTTACAGTTAGGCTACTCAGGTTTTCTAAATTCACAGAGATCGTATTCTGTATAGATAGTTAATCTTCAAACACTTCAAAGAACTGCAAAATATAGCCTTTATAACTCAGGATTCTCTTGACATGAGACACTATTGCTCTCGGTAGCACCAATTTATTCCCAAGAGAATGTTGGGCACCAAAGACACTCTACTCAGAGCTTGTTTTCTTCTTGGCAAAACTGGCATTTGGGCAAAGAACTTCCCTTGCCTTGACTAGTGACAAAATGCATGCAGTCTAAACTGAACAAGCAGAATACAAGGAGAAACAACTTAAATTCTCAAGACAGGGTAGTACAGTCTTTCAAATTTTCTTGCTTCTGAAAGTGGTCTGTGATATACTCTAGGCCTTAGAAAAAGTTAGTTGTCCCAACATTGCAGATGAAACTTTGGGTGATTGCCAGGTAGCCAGCTGTCTCTGTCATTTCTTGCACCTTTTGAAAGTTGCTCATTTGCACTTACTGATTACTCAGGTTATAATATTTTCCTTTCCAGGTGTTTGATGGAGTACAAGAGTAGATAGACAAAGTTACTTTTCTCTCTCAACGTAGCTAAGACAATTAGTACAAGACTTAGACTTCTCAGGATAGCACAGCTATTAAAATAATCTGTGTTATTTGCTAATTACATTTGATTGGACATTTAGCATATATTTGTTATTTGATGTTGCTGATGTTTGCAGTACTATTTTGCATATGTTTTTGCCTTTTCTTCTTTCTCTGTGAATACTTGATATTTGTTCTTCTTGTATACTGATTTGTTTTAGGTTTAGAAGCCTCTTATTTAGATAAAATGTGAGGTGTTTTGGGAATTCATTCAGCTAATAGCCTTTTATATACCAGCCCATTAGGGGATGGTCTGAGATACTATAAACACAGTCAGAAAGTGTGCTCAGCTCTGTTTTCCTTTCACTGGTTTCATGGTCAGAGTTCAGTTCACAACTCCCAGTACTCATATAGCAGAGTAATGCAGTGGCTCTGTTATTGTGATTGATCCACAATAAACATTTGTTATCCTTTATTAGAGGCGCTCATGGATCATCCTTTAATTATGCAACATTAAAATATATACACCACACCACTAACACCTATTCAGGTTTTCAATGTGCAATTGCTTTAAATTTGGATAAGGCTGATTTGATAATCACACATTTGCTAGAAGTTATGGCCATCATGGATATGCCTGTACATACAAAAACAATTCACCAGCACATTTCTGTGGGAAATTGAATTTTTTTTTTTTGCTTATTGTAATTTAAAGCATATTTCAGTTATTGCACACAATCCAACAGAGGAAGCAGTTATAGAAAGATCAAATCAAACTCAAAAGGATATATTCAATGAACAGAAAGAAATGATAAAGAACCCAGAAATAGAAATAGATTGCATAATGCTTTAACTTTCAAATTTCTAAATGTTAATGAAAATGGAGCAACAGCTGCAGAGAGTCATTGGATAGTAGAAAAAAAACTATAGAATTAAATCAGCTGGTATACTTTAAAGATGTACTGACCTCAGAATGGAAACTATAACATGTGTTACATTGGGGAAGGGGTTTTGCTTTTGTTTCAACAGGAGAAGAAAATATATAGATATCTTCAAAATTGATAAAGATTTGATTTTAACAACAGACACTTCTTAATTACAAGAGATGATAGCTCCTCATCAGACAGCATGTCCATTTAATCCAAACTAATGCATAAAACTAACAAAAGCTTTTCATTTGATCAGATATAACTTGCCAAAGAGAATCTCCCCCAAACCCCAAAGTTAGGGTTGGCAAAGGGTTTTGCTTTTGTTTTTATCAGGAGAATAAAGTCATCCAGATAAGGAATCTAAAGACCACTGGAAAATTGAGACATCTGAAGAAAAAGGACAAATCATCCAGATAAAATGTCACAAGAAAAGGAATAAAGTGGCCTATTTGCATATCACATTTCCAGCTGCATAAAATTTCATAAATTTTCCAAAATGTTTATTTCTGCTATTCTCTCCAGACATATAATGCAATTTCTCTTTTTGTAGTCTCAATTTAATTAAAGATTAAAGTTTGCTTTGGAGTTGGAGTGTAGCTCTCTCTTTCTTTAAGCAGAATATCTGTGTCATGTAAGAAGAGCCACCTGATATGAACCAGAAGAAAAACAAATATTTAAGGACTAATTTATTTAAACTGATCTCATATTCATTCGGGTTTCTTTTGATTCTTTAATAGCTTTTCTATAGGAATTAATATTATCTCAAAATTTATAAGATTAATATATGTATATATACATATTAAACTTTTTGTCACAATAGTTATATAGAGTAAAAGCTAATTCTAGAAAAAGGCTTTTCTATCTCCCTGTACATAATTTTGGGTTTGAGTCTCTATCATTTTTTCAGTGAACCAAGAGCATGTCTAACAGTGACATTTGAAGTCTGCAAAAGGAGGATGGAGCCCCTCAATGATGATTACTTCAGTAATATGATAACACCACTAAAGTGAAAAACACCACCTAAAGATTGGCTTTGGATTACAATCTGCTATGAACAATTTTAAAGTGGCTAGGCTAATTGAGATGATTCACCCTCATAAATTAGCATAGCTAGTACTTGGCATAAACCCTGCATTTTCCAATTACTCAGAGACTGGACTGGACAAAAAATGATACAGCTACATCTTCCAAGACTTGAAAATTAGCCAAATATTTTTGTTTTCAGGATCTACTAAAGATATAGTTGCCCCCAGAAAGCAGGAAGTAAAATTAAGAATATGACACCCATGATCCCAATAGGTGGCATGGGTAGTTTTTGTTCATTCAGGAGGTTATATATATTTGTCATTATTTATGGGGGTTGGTTATAATTTGTTATTGATTACAGTCAGGAAGAAAGTTGAACAAAGGAGATTTGATTCAGAGTTCTTGTTTTGAAAAAAGGGGGATAAAATATGATAGAAAATAAGGGTAAATTATTGAATCTCTGAAAAGAAATAAAGGGGTATATGGGCATAGCATTAAAAGGTAGTCTGTTGATTCCAATTTATACAAACCAAAAGAGTAACTACTACTTTTAAATATTTTACATTGGCTTGGATTTTTTTTTTTAGTATATTGATGCAAAGGTGGTATTATTTTTATTAGAACATACTGCATATACATTTCTAATCATGTTCAAGGTATGGTACCTATTTAACAATGTAATACAGATTTTTAGCTCTTGAAAATTATTATTACCATCTATTTAGGATAATAAGGAAATTCAGGTTAGCAATTGTTCATCAATTACAATTGAACTTGTAATCATATTAGGTAAGTTTTCGAGGTCAAACAGATATACTTTAGATAGACAGATTGTCTTCAAACACTTGAGATCTACTGAATATGTCATTTAAGGTGTTTTAATAACAGTTTTTTTCTTTTTTATGACAATGAGACATTTATGCCCCTGGCAGTACCAATCTACTTCAGAAAAGATGATGGACATTGAAGAAACTCCATATGGAGTTTACTTTCTTTTTGGGAAAGGTTAGACACTGGGTAAGAAAGTGCTCTTACCTCGACTGCTAGCAGTATGGTATACAAATTTTCAAGCAGTACACAAAAGAAAGGACTGCTGACCTTTGCAAAAACAAGGTAGTACAGCCCTTCAGAATATCGTGCTTCATCAAAAACTCTGTCAAATATCCTAGGCCTATAATCCTATGGTGGATGCACCAACATTATAGAGGAATTTTTGTGGCTGCCCAGTCAGCCAGCTGTTTCTGTCATTTCTCACATTTTTTTTTGGAAGTCATTTGCTCTCACTTCCTGCTTTCTCAAGTAATATTATCTTCTTCTCAGGTCTCTGATAGAGTTGAAGGCTTTATAGATTTTTTTCCTTGTTACCAGAGCCAGAAAAGAAATTCATTAAAGAACTGTAAACTTTATAAGGTTGGAAGACATGAAAGCATAGTTTTGGTAATGCAAGTTATGATAGAAAGTAATTAGGTACAAGATGTTGGACTCACCAAGATAGGCTAGATAATGGAGTATTTTCTCAGTATTTTTCAAATGCAATTGTAATAGACATTTTTTAAAGGACTTATTGCCTATATGTTGTATATAGTTATTATACTTATCATATATAATTTTGGTATATTATTTATAGATTTTTAAATTTTAAACAAAAATGGAAATTATAGTGATATTTTATTTGTGTTTTAATAATTAAAGCTTGCCTGATGATTATGTTGATGCTAGGCACACTAGTCATCCAAAAAGGCCCAGCATTTATGGCACACTCCTTTAATCCCAGCAGTCTCACTAGATAGCCATTGATGCCAGGCATTATTAGGGCACATCTTTAATTCCAGCACTAGAGAGGAATATAAGACAGGAGAAAAATAGGAGCTCTGGGTCTCTTTCTGTAGTCTGAGTTTGGTGGACAACATTGTAGTCTAAATTCATCCTAGAAAAGGATGTTCCCCTTGTTTCTTTGAGCTACGGTTTAGGTTGAACTCTCTAGTGGCCTGGCTGCTTTGCTTTCTGATCTTAAGCTTGAACCCCAATATCTGTCTCAGGGATTTTGTTACTTATACTACAGTTGAAAAATGAAGGATAGAGTTAAAATGAGAATCAAGAAAAGACTCTATTCCAAATACAAAAAGAGAGGAAAAGTTTTTACACACAGAAGTAAACTAGACTCAGCTTCATATAGTTATTCAGGGAAGAATGAGCTTGCACTCTGCTTAGTGGTACCAGGGATAGAATCATCAAGAGTAAGATGATGATTATAAAGATACTACCTTAAAACAAGATATAGCCAAACCAAAATATATGCATATTACAGCAGAGGTAAGCCACATAAGAAATAAGAAAACAAGATTTCTCCAAAAGGTCATAATGCCTCAAATAATGAACCAAGAAATACTGAAAAAGTAACATCTCAGTTTAAGATTTTCAAATTCTTTTTTCAAAAAAGATTCATTTATTTCTATTTCATGAATTTAAGGGTATTTTTGCATATATTGTAAGAGGATTGTTTGAATTTCTGGTTCCCATAAGGCCCAAGTCTCCTGGAACTGGAATTAATGATAATTATAAGCAGTGATGCGGTTGCCGGGAACAATACCTAGGCCCTCTTTAAGAACAACAAATATTAACTACTGAGCCATCTCTCAAGCCCCAAATTATTAAATCTTGTGGAATATAAATATGATCAGCAATGAATGATATATTCAATAGTGCAGCAGTGATTCTAACATCTAAGGAGTAACCACGAGTTGTCTGGTTGTATTTATAGCCTTCTCAACAAGAAGGCATACTTGATGTTATAAACCTATCTAAGAAGCCATAGTCAAAAAGGTTATAAGCCCTTGAGGAGAACTTACTATTACTAATTTTGCTAAAATGATGTCATAGACTTCAAAATATATAGTTTCAAACGTCCATTTAAGTGTTTTTCTTATCACTTATCAAAGATGCTTCTTTTTTTGCAGAGGATATTACAGGACTAATAACTTGTCAAAATGACAAGAGAATAACTGTGGAATTCTAATCTCCAAAACATAATCTCTACCGAATGCTGAGGATACACTGGGGAAAGGGGGAGTATATGGAGGTGGAAAACTAAAAATACTGCTGTGAATCAGTGTCTTCTAGACACAACAGAGATGTTGCACCCATGAACTCCCAGTAATCATGTTACCAAGATAAGATGATAGATAATAGTCAATATTCAACACTGAATGGGGGAATGTTTCACAGAGCTCCATACTTGGTGGAAAAGTTATAAGCAGTTAGTTGACAGATCCTAAAGGGGGCAGTTTTCTTCATGAATGAGTCCTCTGATAGTTTTTTTCATATTCTTTTATTTTTTTCCATTCAAAAACATAATTAAATAAATAAAATTTTTACATTTCTTCCCCTTCTCCCGGTCCCCTCCCACTT